>WNYA01001575.1:0-67471 GCA_019512145.1 Engystomops pustulosus
GCCACTATATGAGGGAAGATGGAGGAGGACAGGAGGCCACTATGTGAGGGAAGATGGAGGAGTACAGAAAGCCACTATATGAGGGGAGATGGAGAAGGCTGCGAGGTCACTATATGAGGGGAGATGAGGGAGGATAGAGGGCCACTATATGAGGGGAGATGGAGGAGGACAGTAGCCACATATGAAGGATAATGGAGGAGGACAGGAGGCCACTTATATGAGGGAAGATGGAGGACGACAGAGGCCACTATGTGATGGAATGAAGAAGGACAGGAGGCCACTATATGAGGGAGATGGAGGAGGACAAAAGGCCATTGTATGAGGGGAAATGGAGGAGGCTGCGAGGCCACTATATGAGGGGAGATAGGGAGGACAGGTGGACACTATATGAGGGGGAATTATAGGAGGACAGGAGGCCACTATATGAGGGGAGATGGAGGAGGACAGGGGGCACTATATGAGGGGAGATGGAGGAGGCTGCAAAGCCACTATATGAGGGAGATGGAGAAGCATAAAGAGGCCAGTACATGAGGGGAGATGGAGAAGGATAGAGAGCCACTATATGAGTGAGATGGAGGAGTACAGGAAGCCACTATATGAGTGGAGATGGAGGAGGACAGGAGGCCACTAGATGAGGGGAGATGGAGGAGGATAGAGGGCCAGTATATGAGGGGAGATGGAGGAGGACAGGAGGACACATATGAGGGGAGATGGCAGAGGACGGAGTCATATATGGAGGGGAGATGAAGGAGGACAGGAGGCCACATATGAGGGGAGATGGATGGGACAGGAGGCCACTATATGAGGGGAGATGGAGGAGGCTGTGAGGCCCCAATATATAGGGCCAGTTGTATGAGGAGAGAGGAGGAGAACTGTAGCCACTATATCAGGAGAGATGGAGGAGGACAGGAGGAGACTTGTGGGAGGAGATGAGGAGGACGGGAGGACACTATATGAGAGGAGATGGAGAAGGACAGGAGGCCACTATAGAGGGGATATGGAGAACCATGTAGGCCAGTATATGAGGGGAGATGGGGGGGGGGGGGTGGTAGAGGGCCATTTTAGATGGGGAGAAGGAGGAGACAGGGAGCACTATATGAGGGGAATGGAGGAGGACACTGTATGAGGGAGATGAGGGAGGATAGAGGGGCACTATATGAGCGGAGAATGGAGGAGGATATAGGGCCGTATATGAGGGGAGGTGGAGGAGGACAGGGGGCACTATATGAGGGGAGATGAGGGAGGATAGAGGGCCACTATATGAGGGGAGATAGAGGAGGATATAGGGCCAGTATATGAGGGGGAGATGGAAGAGGACAGGGGCACTATATGAGGGGAGAGCAGGACAGGGGGCACTAATTGGAGGGGAGAGGAGGAGGGCAGGAGGACACTGTATGAGGGGAGATGAGGGAGGATAGAGGGGCACTATATGAGGGGAGAGGAGAGGATATAGGGCCAGTATAGGGGGAGATGGAGGAGGACATGGAGCCACTATATGAGGGGAGAATGAAGGAGGACAGGAGGTCACTATATGAGGGGAGATGGAGGAGGACAGAGGGCCACTATATGAGGGGAAAAGGAGGAGGGCAGGAGGCCACTATATGAGGGGAGATAAAGGAGGACAGGGGGCACTATATGAGGGGAGATGGAGCAGGACAAGAGGCCACTATATGAGGGCAGGTGGAGGAGGACACTATATGAGGGCAGGTGGAGGAGGACACTATATGAGGGGAGATGGAGAAGGACAGGGGGAACAATATGAGGGAAGATGGAGAAGGAAAGAAGGCCACTATATGAGGGGAGATGGAGGAGGACAGGAGGCCATTATATGAGGGTAGATGGAGGAGCATATAGGGGCAGTATATGAGGGGAGATGGAGAAGGATGTAGGCCACCATATGAGGGGAGATGGCAGAGGACAGGAGGTCACTATATGAGGGGAGATGGAAGAGACAGGAGGCCACTTATATGAGGGGAGATGGAGGGGGACAGGAGGTCACTTATATGAGGGGAGATGGAGGAGGCTGTGAGGGCCTATATGGAGGGGGGATGGAGGGGGATATAGGGCCAGTATATGAGGAGAGATGGAGGAGAACTGTAGCCACTCATGGGGGAGATGGAGGAGGACAGGAGGACACTATGTGGGAGGAGATGGAGGAGGACGGGAGGCCACTATAATGGGGGGAGATGGAGAAGCATGTAGCCATATATGAGGGAGATGGGGGGGGGGGGGAGTGGTAGTGGTAGAGAGCCACTTTAGATGGGGAGAAGGAGGAGGACAGGGGCACTATAGATGGGAGATGAAGGAGGACAGGAGGCCACCATATGAGGGAAGATGAGGGGAGGTATAGAGGGGCACTATATGGGGGATAGGAGGAGGACAGGAGGTCACAATATTAGGGGAGATGGAGGAGGACAGGAGAACACTGTATGAGGGGAAATGAGGGAGGATAGAGGGGCACTATATGGGGAGATGTAGGCGGACAGGGGGCACTATGTGAGTGGAGATGGCAGAGGACAGGAGGTCACTATATGAGGGAGATGGAGGAGGACAGGAGGTCACTATATGAGGGGAGATGGAGGAGGACAGGAGGCCACTATATGAGGGTAGATGGAGGAGGACAGGAGGCCACCATATGAGGGGAGATGAGGGAGGATAGAGGGGCACTATAGAGGGGAGATGGAGGCGGAACACGGGGCACTATATGATGAGATGGCAGAGGACAGGGAGGCCACTATATGAGGGGAGATGGAGGAGGACAGGAGAGCCACCAATATAAGGGGAGATGGAGGAGGCTGCGAAGCCACTATATGAGGGGAGGATGAGGATGATATAGGGTCAGTATATGAGGAGAGGTAGAGAACTGTAGCCACTATATGAGGGAGATGGAGGAGGACATGAGGACACTATGTGGGAGGAGATGGAGGAGGAACGGGAGGCCACTATAATGAGGGGATATGGGAGAGCATGTAGGGCCAGTATATGAGGGGTAGATGGGGGGGGGGTAGAGAGCCACTTTAGATGGGGAGAAGGAGGAGACAGGGGGCACTATATGATGGGAGATGGAGAGGACATGAGGCCACCATAGAGGAGATGAGGAGGACATAGGCCACCATATGAGGGGAGATGGAGGAGGACAGGAGGCCACTAGATGAGGAGAGATGGAGGAGGACAGGAGGCCACTAGATGAGGAGAAATGGAGGGGGACAGAAGAACACTGTATGAGAGGAGATGAGGGAGGATAGAGGGGCACTATATGAGGGGAGATGGAGGAGGATATAGGGCCAGTATACGAGGGGAGATGGAGGAGGACAGGAGGATGGAGGAGGACACTATATGAGGGGAGATGAAGGAGGACAGGAGGACACTTTATGAGGGGAGATGGAGAAGAACAGGGGGAACAATATGAGGGGAGATGGAGGAGGACAGGAGGCCCCTATATGAGGGGAGATGGAGGAGGACAGGAGGACACTATATGAGGGGAGATGGAGGAGGACAGGAGACCACTATATGAGGGGAGATGGAGGAGGACAGGAGGCCACTATAAGAGGGGATATGGAGGTGGACAGGGGTCCACTATATGTCCACTCTGTTAAAATGGCAAAGTCACTCCAGTATATTACATGATGCAAACCAAAGATTTTAATCCAAGAAACAACTCTCTTTTTGCATGAGAAAAGAAATTCCGTATTTGTGCCAAAAAGCTTTAAAAGTGTTATACCAAGTTTGCACAGCAGGATAGGGCATAACAAACTGATTGGTGAGGGTCTGACTGCTAGGATCTGCACGATCACAAGAACAAACCCCCAACAATCCAGGAGAACGGGGGTCCTGACCTCACTGATTGGGGGGAGTGACAGGTTCATTCATTAGTATGAGAGGATTGATTAATCTCCTCTACTATGATCATATAAGAAAGTCTAGTCATATTTTGAAATTTATTTGTTACATCGTCCTCATATTTCTATGGTTCGTACCAAATCTATTGCTTCCTATGACACGTCTCCCTTATCTGTTAAACCTGATGCCTTTCTAAGAATAGCTGTTGTCTGCATAGTAGTTACTGGTTGCTAGAGGGCTCAATGGCTTCTTGTAGCCTCTGGGAGGGTAAATGATGGGGCTATGTATAGGGAGGTTTGACAGATGTGCCGCAGCAGACATGCCTCTGTCAGTTCTGTGGATTTTGTCTGAGATATGTCTGGCTCTTCTTACTCCTTATGGGAACTGGCTTTCTACAGGAAGTAGAACATTTGTGTTCAATTTGATTTTAGAAATTGAGAGCCGGATGGTTGGTAGTTTATTTCCGTCTAAAATTCAGTATAAACCTACTAGAATTTTCAGAAGTTGGCAGTGAAAAATAAAACCCTTTATTCTTCTCTTTTTACTATGTTAGTATCATGATATGAGTCGGCGTATGAAGAAGGTCCCCGCTCTTCCAGCCTCGTGATGTATTTGATGTACACTCCAGGCCACTTTATTAGGTACAGCTGTCCAACTGCTCGTTAACACTTAATTTCTAATCAGCCAATCACATGGCAGCAACTCAGTGCATTTAGCATGTAGCATGGTCAAGACAATCTCCTCTGCAGTTCAACCGAGCATCAGTATAGGAAGAAAGGTGATTTGAGTGCCTTGAACGTGGCATGGTTGTTGGTGCCAGAAGGGGCTGGTCTGAGTATTTCAGAAACTGCTGATCTACTGGATTTTCACGCACAACCATCTCAGGGTTACAGAGAATGGTCGAAAAAGAAAAAACATCCAGTGAGCGGCATTTCTGTGGGCGGAAATGCCTGTTGATGCCAGAGGTCAGAGGAGAATGGGAGACTGGTTTCGAGCTGTATAGAAAGGCAAAGTGACTCAAATCGCCACCCTTACAACCAGGTAGGCAGAAGAGCATCTCTGAATGCACAGTACGTCGAACTTTGAGGCAGATGGGCTACAGCGCAGAAGACCACACCGGGGGTGTCCACTCCTTTCAAGCTAAGAACAGGAAAACTGAGCGACAATTTGCACAAGCTCATCGAAATTGGACATAGAAGATTGGAAAAATGTTGCCTGGTCTGATGAGTCGTCGATTCTGCTGCGACATTCGATGGTAGGTCAGAATTTGGCGTCAACAACCATGAAAGCATGGATCCATCCTGCCTGTCATCAACGGTCAGGCTGTGGTGGTGGTGTCATGGTGTGGGGAAATTTCTTTGCCCTCTTTGGCCCTTGGTACCAATTGAGCCATCGTTGTCAACACCACAGCCTACCTGGTAGTGTTGCTGGCACCATTTGTCCCTCCTTATGCCACAAATGTAACCCAACTCCGTGTGGCTACTTCAGTGCAGGAATATGCCGCCATGTCCTAACGGATCATCTCAGACTGTTCTTGAACATGCACAACCTGAGGTCACTGTACTCAAGATGGGCCTGCACAGTCACCAGCTACTCAATCCAATAGAGAATCTTTTGGATGTGGGAACGGGAGATTGCATCATGGATGTGCAGCCGACCAAATCTATCGCGGCAACCTGTGTGATGGCATCATGTGCAATATGGACAAAATCTCTGAGGAATGCTCCAACACCTTGTTGAAATCTATGCCACGAAGAATTGAGGGCAGTTCTGAAGGCAAAAGGGGGTCCAACCGGCCAAGCCGGCCCACCCCGACATGCAGGCCGCGCCCCCTTACCATCCCTACATGCGTACTATGCATGACTGTCAATCCTATGCATTTTCGTCTTATCTATTGGACGTAATATGTGCCATTGCTTGTGATGTCGTAACCAGGAAACAAATCCCTGTCCCTTCATAGAGGAAGATTCATCCCCTTGATGCAGCAGAAAGCTGGAACGGGCATCACATTGTGAAGCTTCCGCTCTTACATATGTCCCTTCAAGATGTGCCCCCAGTTCCCCCTACAGTGGCCCCCGCTTACATGTTTACCACCCCAGCTCACCCTTACATTGTGGTTCCTATCATACTGTAGCCCCCCAGTTCCCCTTGTTGTCTGTTTAAATACCATGTTCGAGTGATGTCCCAGGAAGGACCCAAATCTTGGACTGTGGGGTATGCAAAGAGGTAGAAGAAAAAACCTTCATAACTAGCTACTGGCATTGTGTGCTCTATCTGCAAGACAGTTGGAGAGCAGGGGGGAGGAAGGTCACTTAGCTTCAGAAACTTAGTGGAGTGGCTGTAATGATTACTGGCGCTAATCGCAGTAGTGTGTAACGTGTGGAAAACCACACAATGGAGGCGGAGCGTCCATGTGGGGTGAAAAGTGTTGTCTATGACTGTGTTTCCTATGATACTTATTTATGGTCGGCATTAGAGCCTGCAAAGCATGAAATAGACAAGGGGCTCACTACGCAATGTCAAATGTACTGTCAACATGAATAAATATTTTCTCTCTCAATATAATAAAGAATCATATCTCTCTTTTTGGCCATTCCAAGTAAGTAAAAAAATAAAAATGGATTGTGACTATACGTGACTGCATTGTCCTCCTTTTGCATGGTCATGCATGTTTGCTACTCTTTATGGGATCCCAACATAGCCAGTGCGGATCTAACAGTAGGGAATCGAAGACATCTGTTCTTACGCCAGTGTGGGTCCCCACTACTCCAGCATCCAGAAGACAATCCATAATTCCGTTTTTAATTTAACTGAAGTTCAGAAAAATAGTCTTAAGAGGGCTAAGACTTAATGGGAGCACAAATAATGAATTGTAGAAAAGATCTGAATGAAATGCGTTCGTGATCAGAATCCGAAATATCCAGTCTAAAGGCCGATCATGTACTGAGGCGGGAGCTGGAGACCAGAACTGCCACAGGAACCAAGGTTCAATTTGTAAAAACTGATAAACCCAATGTAATAAAGGATGTCTTGCAGAAGAAGGTTAGGGCCAGATCGAACATAGAAAAGCCTCATTTAACTGTCACTTTTTATTCGATGTAAGGCACATTTCCCAATCTCCTTAGTCACTCGTGAGGAAGGAACTCCCCCGGGAAGGAGTTTTTGGTGGAAATGATTACAGCTGAAAGCATATCAGTCTTTAGTGTCATTAGCCACACTTTTATTCACAGTACTGT
This sequence comes from Engystomops pustulosus, assembly GCA_019512145.1. Classification (NCBI taxonomy): domain Eukaryota; kingdom Metazoa; phylum Chordata; class Amphibia; order Anura; family Leptodactylidae; genus Engystomops; species Engystomops pustulosus. Next base: position 7,077 of record WNYA01001575.1, read on the forward strand.
CAAGGCCCGGAACTGGGAAAGGCACCAAACAGCAGTGTTGAGTTGATTTCCAAATTTATTCATTTACCTTCTGCTGTATGAGTAACACATGCTCTTGCAAGTACAATCAAAGACTCCCTGCCGTGGTTGAATATCTGAATTAAGTATAAACCACGTCCATCATTTATTTGTCGGCTCAGTCCAGAGGCCAATATTTAGTGCTTTCCCTTCGTTTAGGCAGGTGATGGATGTTTCTTTAACTCCATTTTTAATGTCTTCTATCGCCTGCTTGTAACGCAGAAAGATATGCCAGAGAAACAATAATCCATTGCCTAGAAGAGTCATATGCAATGATCCACTAACCACCGCCCCACTTATTAGACATGTCTGAATATATTTTTGTTCTGAATTGGGAATTTTAAAGAACATGGCCCCCAATCATCCTAGTCTGGAGGTGATAAGCAGTTTTTTTTATTTTAGCCAAAGCAAAAGCACATTTGTTTATGCATTGTTGGAACAGAAGGTCACCAATGACAGCGATCACCTACTTAGATTTTGCAAGCGTAACTACCATGACCCAGCGCTAATGACAAAATACAAAACTAGTAACATTGACACCACAGTACAAAGGGTATTCCTATCAGGGGCATTGACATTTAATTATTCCATCTGATCATATACATTGCTTAAAAAAATAAAGGGAACGCTCAATAACACATCTAGATTTACCGTGTTTTTCGGACTATAAGGTGCACAAAAAATCCTTTGATTTCTCAGAATCAAAGGTGCGCTATAAGTCCAGTGGCCTTTATTGAACCATACTTCAGACCAAGCTGCTGACTGTGCACAGGTCTTCCACCTGCTGGTCATTCATCCTTATCAATCCGGTGCGCCTGTAATCGATGCACCTATATATGAACCTAGACAGTTTTAGAAGGGATTTAGAATGGTGGCCTTATAGTCTGAAAAATATGTAAAAAATTATAATATTCTCATTGAAACTTTGTTCTATAGAAAGTAGAATGTATTGCAACAAAATAAAAAAAAAAAAAAAAGTTTTTAACCATGGAAGGTCTGGGTAGGAGTCACACCACAAAATTAAGTGGAAAAAGAAACACAACTAAGCTGTATCCAACTGTAAAACAATCAAATGAGGTGCTGAGTATTGGGTGGCCTCCGGCCTGATGACGCCCTACAACACCTTCACATGCTTCTGAGAGGTTTGGATGGTGTCCTGAAGGATCTCTCCCAGACCTGGACTAAGCACCCCCAACTCTGGGACAGTCCTGTGGTGCAATATGCGTGGTGGACAGAGTGAAACATGGCTCAAGCGGGAGTTCCGGTCTGGGTAACGAGTGGCCAGTCCTAGACTTCATCGTGCAGAACTGCTGATAACACTCCAGACACATGAGGTCGAGCATTGTCCGCATTAGAGACCAGGGCCAAACTGCACAAGTTAATGGTCCTCACAAGGATTCATCTTGGTACCTAATGGCAGTGGGGGCCACATTAGACGAAATTTCCAAAGAAGAAATGTTGCACCCACTAATTACTGGCCCATTGCCAAACCGGTCATGCTGAAAGGATGTTGCAGGAGCAGATCGCTTTCTCGCAGTGTCCCAGATCGACGTCTGTCACATGTGTCAGGTGGGAGCCTACTCTCATCAGGCGCCAAGTAGAGGTAGAATTTGCCAGTCCTGGTGTCTCTTGGCAAATGGGCAGTGATCTTGATGCTGGAGGTCCCATTTGCGAGGTGGAGCACTGTTCCTCCTGTTCCTATCCTGCACAAAGGTGGAGGGTAGCGGTCCTAGGTTGTTGTATGCACCTCTAACATGCCCCCTCCATGTTTCCTGTGTGTACTGACCTGTCTCCTGGTAGCGGTCAGCTTCTGGACACTGACAGACACAGCAAACTTTTGGCCAATGGCTCACATTTGATGTGCATCCTGGATAGACTACACTACCGGCCAGGTTGAATGGGTTTCAGGCTCCGTTTCATGCTACCACAAGTGTGAAGCACCACCACTTCAATATTGACCGAAAACATCAGGCAGACAAACATGGGGGACTTATGAAGTGGTCTCGGTGGGTCCCCACACTACGAACCACCTCCCTTTATTTAGTGTGTTGCTAATTGTCGTGACCATTAATTGTCAATCAGGTTTTGCCTTCTTAAGTGGAACAATGTGATATACAGAAGTTGATTTACTGTAGTTTAGTGTGTTGTTTAAGGTGTTCCCCATTTTGTTTGTGCAGTGCCTATACATTTCTTCAGTGGGATGGTATACAAAATACTAATTGAAGATAATTTCCTATAATATTGTTTCCTTAGAACAAAGTTTTGTCCTTGATAACGACCACCTCTGTGCTGGAGTGATTACACAAAAAAACAATTGTTTTGCATACAAAATTACCAGGTTACTTCTCACGTACCACAGCCATCGTGAGTAATTAATGTTTGAATTCAGTGGCATGCAGGGCTCAAGTGCATACTGGCATGCTGCTTGCGCCAGGGGAGGGGAGGGTTCGTATCCAGAAAAGCTATTTGTGTTTCAAGGACAAAAACAGGGCAACATTTATGGGAATATCTTCACCACAAGTCATTTCTTTTAATAACACTCTCAATTTAAAGAAATATAATCCATTGACAGATTCTTTAATTTAACAAATGTGAAAGCCAGATGGAACACCCCTTTAATGTTGACAAAAACAAAGGAAGATGGTTCATAGATCATCTAAGATAGGTCTATCGACATCAAGAGCTGGGATATTGAAAATGTGTATACCTACCAAGTACCTGGGTGTGGTGAGTAGGTTTGCATTAATGGCGTGAACAAAAACAAACTGCCCAACGCATCACAAGAACAATCACTCGCAACTATCGGGGACCCACCGTGCCATCACAACGTTGGAAAAAAGATTATGTTCATGATTGTCTCAAAATTGCGCCAAACACCAATGCTCTAGCACCACAGTAACTTCAGCAACCAAAACGCAGCGACGATTCATACTACCAGAATGCCATAACTCCTGATATCCCCAAACCATGAACTGTTTCAATCAGAGCACTGGCTCTAAATTAAGTGCTTCAATAGCCCCAGCACTAGTACCCTCCCCAGAATTGTATGTCACTTGAGTTATGTATTTAGATCTTGCTATTGTTTTACCTGCGGACCACTGTTACAAAATATTGTCCCCAAACCAGGAGATTAATAAGTTGCATTGTATCGTATAGGTTTGTGTATATCATACAGTCAGTCCCAGGATACCCTGTGTGTATACATACATTAGTAGGATATCCCAGTAAGGGTTGCTTATTCTCATCTTATGAACAGCCATAACTTTGAAAATTGTAAAAATGACTAAAAAAAATAACTATTAACATTGGTAACAGCCATGTCTGCACCAACATGTATAGAAGATCGATCACATCTTCCCTGGATGATCTCAAAGCCCCATGTAACAGGTTATCCTGTGATTATTGTAGATGTCGGCATACCCCAGAGTCCACTAAAAGCGGATCATATAACGACTGGCTGTGATTTCAGTCCCGTGACATCAGTAATGACAGGGTTAGAGTTCACTGCGCAATGATGACGCTTGGAGACATTACTTACTATAATCGAGTAAGAAGTGTGATCAGATCACCAGTCATTATATAAGATCATAGGTACAGGAAACACAGCTTTATACTTTCGCACACGTTATATAGATTCCAGAGTTTCCAAAAGGCAAATCAACCTATACATCCGATCCTATACGCAAGGTTAACTTCAGGAATCAACCTCAAACAAGTCATTTTTATATAGGTGAACAACCAATTCTATAGAAACTTTATGATATGGGCAATATATATATATATATATATTAGTATATCTATATATATACACACTCCAGCTCGGCCCCACTTATTAGTGTACCCATGGATAGTAACGGGTTGGACCCCTTTTGCTTCGAACGCCTCAATTCTCGTGGCGATAATTTCACAAGGTGCTGGAAGCTCCTCAGAGATTTGGTCCATATGACAGATGGCAATCACACAGTTGGCAGATTTGGCGCTGACCAATCCATGATGCGAATCTCCCGTTCCATTCCACATCCACAAAGATGCTCTATTGGATGGATTCGGTTTTGACTGTGGAGGCCCATTGAGTCCAGTGACTCATTGTCATGTTCAAGAAACCAGTTGAGATGATTCAGCTTTAGGACAGGGCGCATTATCTCTGCTGAAAGTAGCCGTCAGATTTTCAGGTACATTGTGTCATCAAGGGATGGACATGATCAGTCAAACACATACTCAGGTAGGCTGTGGCGTTGAAACAATGCTCAATTGGTACCAAGGGACCCAAGAGTGCCAAAAAATATTCCCCACACCAGACACCACCCAACCACCAGCCTGTAATCCCGTGATACGCGGCAGGATGGATCCGATCTTTTCAGGTTGTTGAACCAATTCTGACCCTACCACTCCGCATGTTCGCAGCAGAAAAGTCGGACTCATCAGGACCAGGGCAACGTTTTTCCAATCTTCCTTACTGTCCAATTTCGATGAGCTGTTGACAATTGTAGCCTCAGTTCCTGTCTTAGCTGAAAGGATGTGCTCCCCGAGGTGTGGGTCTTTGCTGACTGCTTAGCCAACTGCTGCCTCAATTCGAGACGATTGTTGCGTATCAGCAGATGCTCTTCGCCTGCATACCTGAGTGTGTAACGGGTGGCGATTTTGGAGTCACTGTGGCCTCCTATCACTCTCGAACCGTCTGGCCCATTCTCCTCTGACTCTGGCACTAACAGGCATTTCCGCCACAGAACGGCCCGCTCACTGATGTTTTTTCTTTTGACCATCTCGGTAAACCTAGAGATGGTTTGTGCGTGAAAATATCCCAAGTAGATCAGCAGTTTCTGAATACTCAGACCACCACTTGCCAGCACCAACAACCATGCCACGTTCAAGGCACTCAAACCAACCTTCTTTTCTTCCACCATACTGATGCTCGTTTTTTGTTTGAACTGCAGGAGATTCTTATCTGCACCATGTCTACATGCCTAAATGCAACTGAGTGCTGCCATGTGATTGGCTGATTAGAAATTAAGTGTTTAAAGACCGTTGGCAGGGTACCCTGAATAAGTGGCCGTGTAGTGTCTATATATATATATTATTACTAGATGTTGCAAAAGTTAGAATCATTTATGACATTGTTATTTCATGTGGTGTAATTTCATAGGGTATAATGTAACATGGAGGTAGTCATGGGGGTCTAACTTCTTGCCCCTCACATACACGGGGCCTTTATTCCTTTATGACTGTAGAGATATCTCTGCTATGCCCAGCAGCATTACTGAAGCGCATGGAGTGGCATCTGCCACTTTCATTTGCGGTGACCCTTGCTTCCATGACAAAACCCCTTATGGAAAATATTTACAGCCTATTGTGCCCAACAAACACAAAAAAAAAAAAAAAAAAAAAAAAGCTAGTGTGTGCTGCATCTGCTGACATGCTGCATCATCCTAATATACAGGTGAGAGACACAGACATCAGCCTACACATGAATTGACATGTTCTGCTTGTAACATGGCTGCCTGGAGTGTGTATCTTCCTATACACAAACACACAGCACACACAGGCTGCAGGGGGCGTGGCCCCTAGCAGCAGGAAGCACATCATTAACAGCCTCCATCAGTATACAGGCTCAGGTCAAAGATGGGGGTGGGCTTTTGCTATCCTCACTCATGAATAGAGCGGGACAGCTTGAATATGCTAATGCTTCATTGGACATTTCACAGGTCATTTGCATACAGCTTTAGGACCTCATTGCTTAGGTTTACAGGCATGTAAAGGGACAATGAAGGGATAGAGGCAATGCTCTCTAATGGCAGTTTATGAAAATATATTTGGTTAGGGGGTTATTTGCATGACGGGTCTCTTTAAGGACACCTGACGTACACATGACCAAAAACATGGTTACATGAGCTTTGAAAAGCAAAAGCAAAAAGCAATGATCGGCTGTAAGGTATCTGTAATTAAGTTTTACTTATAATCTTGTCCCAATGACAACAAATTTTGAAAAATCATGACACAAAAAAATTATAAAAATACAGTTCGACTTACATACAAAATTCAACCTTAGGGACAAACCTATAGAACTATATTGCATGTAATCCGGAGACTGCCTGTACCAGCAAGTGTCCGAATAAAAGTATAAAAACAAACTTTTTGAGAACACACATAACTGGGACTGAGACACTAGGAACCCCTTTGCTAAGGCACCAACCTATGGAGAAAGGTGCCTTAAAAACCCCTCACAATCTACAAATTGGCTAACTAATTTGCGGGGGAACTCAAAGTGTTTAAAAGAGAAGTGAAGCTGCACACGAAGCAATATCGGCTAGTAATACAGTTATCATGTACATGCCTATGTGATGGATCTTATCTATAGCTGAGTTAACCCACCAAAAATGCGACTTTTGAGCAGAAATGGTGAAAAAGGCGAATTGAGTAAAGTAACAGCCAACTTCATCAGCTTTGAGAATAGTGGTGATGTATCTATACAGTCAGCTGACACATTTCTACACGGAGGTTAAAATAACAAGCCTGTTTGTGATCACTGCTTGTTCTTGGATAACTAATAAACCTGTTCAAGCAGTATTTAATTGTTAATTAGGGAAAAGGGGTGGAGCGGAGGGGTCAATCATTTCTGAAAAATGTTCATTTAAGAGAGAATTGCCAGAGCATGATGTTTCTCCAAACTAATAAGTACTTTAGCCTGACTTAGCCTTGACTACACTTATGTTTAATGCATGAATATATATAAACGTACAATTGTTATGCAATTTGTGAAGCTTTTCTTGAAAAGGTACAGCGGGGGGTACACAAATTGCAGGTTTTTACCATGATATGTTCACTACTGCACAAAGAAGGAGCCTAATAGGGCAGATTTATCAAGCTGTCTAAAAGTCAGAATATTCTTAGTTACCCATGGAAGCCATTACAGCTCAGCTTTCATTTACCATGAATATTTTAAAGGAGAGCTGTGATTGGATGCCATGGGAAAACTAAGAATACTCTGACTTGCTTGATAAATCTGCCTCATGTGAATACACAACAACAAAAAATGAATCAGTGAGGTAAGGCAAATATTAGGTGGTGAGAAATGACACACAAAAATATTCAAGTTAAAATTAATATCACAGCTGCGCAAATCCCAAAAAAACGGAACAGTCCAACGAAAGTGCGATCGGCCAAATAAGCCCCAAAGTGTCTGTATGTTTCAATATTAGAACTTGAATTAATATCAAGGATAAAAATGTTCTATTGATGGCAATTAAAGGGGTTGTCCAGGATTTTTTAAAGACATTGCTGTTTTTTTTTCCTCTCGTGACCATGGTATTGCAATTATGGCCAAAACACATGACCACGGTCTGCCCATGTACCACAGACTGGGCCTGGCCCGATTTTACGGATTGATTGATGACAGTCATTAGTTTTTAGCCTAAGCTCCATTCATTACTATACAGCCGAGCGCAATATCAACACGGTGTGGAGCGTTTTTGGAAGAAAGCAGCCATGGTTTTCTACTCCAGGACAACCCCTTTAACTTCTTAGTTGTTATGACTTTATTCTTTGTAGATATATTGCAAAGGGTAGATCACGCAGGAGAGGATGGAAAAACCCCTTTAAGGAAATAACACAATGGCGCAATGTCAATGATATATACTAATATAAGCAATTTCAAGATACGTTTACTCATTTTCCATGCTATATACTGATATATGTATTTATGCATATTTATTGTAAAGTTGCAGGCTTTAATTGTTCTATATGTGTCAAATACTGTGTAATAGATTTTTTTACACAATTTTTAATAGTTGACTAATATCTTTATAGTTTATCTTTAAGAATTCGTTTTTTTTGGGGTACTGAACCAAGCCAAACACAAGGTTATTACATAAAGAACGACATCCATAGTTGTCAATGAATAACATTTCTGTGCTCCTAATTCTTTTCTTTATCCTTTCTACATGGATATGATATGATGTTAAGACAACCTTATGGCAGCTCAAATTGTAATGGCAAAATGAGTCATTTGATGTGTGAATTCACACATGACAAATCTGTTGCAGGAAATAACAATCAATTCCATACATCTGAAATTAAAAGGTTTTGCCATCAGGATCATGGATTTCTGCAATCGCAATTATCCCACTGCAGATGTAACTTGCCACCAGATTTGGACCCTTACACTCCCCTCCTTCTAGAATTTCCTCTTATTGTCCCATCCTCAACTATAAAAACTTTCTCCCAAAGTCATGTAAAATTGCTAAAGATGAGTCAAGTTTAGAGGCTGCCAGGGGTTATGGTAGGTAGTGTCATATGTTCTGTTCTATTGGACGTAGAAACATGTTTTTAGTGTCATATTAAAGATAAGAATATCATCTAGATTCTTGTCTGCAGAGCTCGGATTTCCTTCTATGTCTTTAACTGCCTGTATCTCGAGTTCTATTGATAACAGATCACAAATTGTAATCTGAAAGAGGAGATTCCTATCTTAATATGACTCAAAAGCATGTTTTTTTAGGATTTACAGAACCAAAGGTGGGCCATCTGAAATGTCCACCCCCCTGCAACCTCTAAAAGTGATTCATCTCAGACAAATATGATCATTTTCACATGACTAGGGGGAGATTTTTTTTCGGTAGACAGCAAGATCTGACACAAAAAGAAGGGAATCTTTAAAGGACATTTCATTTGCATTTTCATTTCTTTTCGGTGCAAACTGCTTGCATATGTATTTACAAAGTGTCACAGCTGCACTATACAAAGGGACACAAAAATTCTGCTCTGAAATGGGCGTTACGTGCACAGGGGACCATGCACCCAATTATCAAGCAGTGTCCGAATAGGTCGCACACCCCATGTTAAAGGTGCACTAAGAAACAATTCCAGTGCAGGGGGCTCCAGATTCATGAAGACCGCGGGGACATTTACTTACCATCCCGTCGTGATGCCCGCTGTTGCGTGTCCGACGAGGTTTCGGGTTCTACCGCGATTCACTAAAATCATGCGTCCAATTTCCGCAGTGTGTCGCTTCCCCACCCAGGTCCGCCGGAGTTCACCTTCTTCTCCCAGTGCATCTGAATGCTGATCTGCAAACAATTTGCTTTTTAATTGCACGGTTTGTCCGAATCAGTGCGGTTGTCCGATGTCCGAGCAGCCATTGTCTCTCCTCCCGCGTTGTACATACTTATACTCACACTGAACATAATTCTAAATTAGGAAACTGGGAGAAAGTTTTCCGACCTAGCACTTAGTTCCGGAGCCTACAGACTTCTCTAAACAGCTCTTCTGATTTACTGCTATGCATTATTTCCTTTATTCTAGTCCTTAGTGGCTTATGACCCGTCATTCTTTATCTTCACAGCCGCAGAATTTTGCACTCGGACCCTCAGCGTGGAACAAAGTAAAAACAAACGTGTTCTGTGCGGAGCGTGTTAACAGAAGACAGCAAGATGTAATATTTGCCTTGGAAATTGTGTGACAAATGTGAAGTCACAACTACAGCTCAGCCCCGAAAAGTCATTAACATACGGCAGAAATGTTGTAATGACAATGTGGTGTGAGGGGCCTCACATGGGGGACAGAACTAGAAAACTGGCAGGTTAAACAGACTATCCATCAGAGTCAAAACTGAACTGGGGGGGGGGAGACTTAGCACATTGCTCTCCCCATATTATCAGATGCTTCTGCAGAATATGACATACAACGCATACAGAGATAAGAACCACATGTGCATAAAATTAGGTTCTATGCTTGTGGAATTGATATGGTGTCACGAATTTGACATCTTTACAACCAATTAGTTTCATTTTCCATTGACGAGCAGAGCTATATGTGGATTACATTTTGCTGGACAGGTTCAACTTTTAGGGGGTTTCCTTGCCCGAAAGAAGGTCTTGAAACACTGGCTTTCTTACAAAAAAATTGATGCACACATCCATCCTGACTCCAAAGCATAAGGGACCATACTCTCTAGACTAATGCTTGTTAAACCACCCAGGCCCGACCCATTAAGGTGAACTTCTCAATACCCCCCTTTTGGGGGTACAAAAAAAAAACAAATTAATACTATTTTATTAAAGGACATCTACCCAGAATGAAAGAGTATATGCAAATGAGCCTGTGGGGCTCCAGGCTCATGTAGTTGTTAATGGAGCCTGGAGCCCCTCAGGCTCATTGCATACAGCCTTTCATCCTGGTGGTAGATGTCCTTAACTGTCTCTGTTTTTGCCTTTTGCTTATTTTACCATCTGCAGGGCCGGCTCCAACACTGGGCATGCTGGGCAAGTGCTGGGGTCCAGAGCTGCTGTGGGCCCTACATAAGGCTGTACATAAGAAATCCATGGGGGTGAGGGGAGCTGATATCTAATGAATCTATAGGGGGGCGAGAAAGGCTTTATATAAAATAACCATGATGGGGCAGTTTTTTTGGATGATAAACTAAGGAATATTTTAGAGAACAGGAGACTGTTCAGTTTCTAAGATTTAATGTCACCATGTGAGTCCTGCAAAGGAGCCCAATGGCTCTGTCGCCCAGGGGCCTACTAAAAACCTGGGACCGACCCAGACCATGTGGAACAAACTAAATATGTAATATCTTGTGATGCATACACCCACCTAAAAAAATTGCATTATGAGTATGCTGCCTGGGACTGGATCGGGTTGATCATAAACGCACAGCCTGTGCAAGTGCTGTTAAAAGGGTTAGAATTGTAGCTATGATCGCTACTTTGTGTTACGTTCTGAGAATTCTTCTGGAACAACTACAGAAACTGGGAGGACACCAGCAGCTCTTTTAATAAGTAGCTTCTTATTAGCTTTGGGTTAATGCATTTCACTCTCTTGTCTACTGCCAATCCAATTATGCTTTTTGGGGCTGTAACATGAAAGCCAACACAAAGCTAAAAGCTAACAAGTCACTGTATTGCTCCAATATGTCACTTATACTGTTATATTTCTAGTCAGGCTAGAAGCCACCATTGTGTAATCAGCATTGACATATCAGTAACAGAGAATACATCTCTGTATTCCATACAATGACATCCTATGTGTATGGCTGTGGCTAACCTGCGGTGATGTAAAGTGACAGCCTGGTGGATGGAATTTACAAATCTTCTCGCCACCTGCTGAACTTAAACGGTTTGAACTTCAGGCTGCGTTTCACGTCCAGGTTTTTTTACATCGTTTTTAATGCCAAATCAAGGAGTGGCATAAAGTAGAAAGACATAGTTAGCACATCTCAGTTATATTTTCAAAACTGTTTTTATAGAAAACTCGAAAATGGGAACGCAGCCTCAATCCACCTGTCAGGATCAGGGGTGGTGGATCAGAGCAGAAATGTGGTGGTGAACAGGCATGAAGTCAGACAGGCAGCACGGGATCAGAGTTGGGGACGTAGCGGAAGATCAGGGCAGGCGGCAAAAGGATTGGAATAAGGAATGTAGCAGGAGGTCACAACGGGAATCACACAGGCAGAATGGGAACGCTTTCTCAGAGGCATAGAGCACAAGATCTGGTAGGGGAGACACAGGAAGGGACCGGATATTTAACAAGGAGGACAGACTGGTACTTTAAATCTTTGTAAGCCGGGCATGGCACACCCTAGGAGGCAGGGATGCACGCACAAGAGCATGGGGACCGGCACTGGAGCGAGGAGTTAAAGCTGCAGCGGGCACCAGGGACACAGCATGGGCATCCGTGACACCACCTCTGACAACATGTATATGGTCTCACGGTACAAACACAAGTAGCCACTGACTAATATTGCTGTAATGTGGTGGAATGTCTTCTGCCTCAAAGCGGTTTTCTTTTGCACCTTCTGTTGGCTTAGTCCATGCTAAAATAATGAGACAAAAATTTTGTCTCAAATTGTGGCCCACATTAGGGCACACCCGCCTTTCTGTGAAATCATTGTAAAGCGTTATGGAATTGATGGCGCTATATATGGATTATTATTTAGTATGCCCTCTTCCTATTAGTTTGTAAAAGTATCTCAGCATGGTCTATAACACTTAAATGTGAACAAATTTTAGATTTTGCCCTCAAAATTTATGGTTACATTTGTGGCTAAAATTGACCAACAAAAGAGGGTCCAAAAAATATATAAGCCATAAAGGCAACAAAAAATTTACATCCCAAAAAGTAAGTTATAAATTTCAAAAGCAAGACGGGATATATGCAAAGAGTATGTAACTTTATTAAGCAAAGAAATTCATAAAAAACTATTAAAAAGCACTACATGTGCTAAGTCCAGCAGCCATCCCTAGGTAAACACAGACATAAATACAGGATATTGACCAGGAACAGTAACCTGGTATTGGTCAGAACTACCAGCAATGCAATAAAACAATATTCAAAATATGAAATGTAGAGCACAATAAAGATTGAGTAGTTCGACCATAAGAGCAGCAATTTGAAATAGTACCTAATGGTGCATAATGTGGTCAGGGAGGGAGCTGGAGGAAAGATTTCCACGCGTATCGCCTGTCTATGCAGGCTTCCTCATTTGTGGCTAAAATTGTGCAATAATTCAGGCACATTTTGCTTAGTTTATTTCCTGACCTTTTAAAATATACTTTCATATAGTATGGGGGTTACTTACGATGCCCTCCGTCTGCCCAGTAGATATATCAGAAGGTTCCGGTTGGAGAGAGGCGCCAGTCGGCACATTTAAACCAGGCCCTCCAACTGGCGTACAATTGTGCTTTTAGCTAACTAGCACCCCCATCCACCTCACTCTGCTTTTGGGCGTGCCCCCTCCTTCACCCCTTTAACGCCCACTGGCGTGGAGGTGGTTGTAAGGGAGAAATAATCACAATTTTTGGCCATGGCGACCAACAATTGCCATTGCAGGGCTGTACTCCAAAAATACCATACAAGCCCTGATAAATATCCCAGAGCACCTAAATATTCCACGGGGTTGTGTAGCATTTGTTGTAACATTACGCAGTAAAGGACATCACATAAAGGCCTCCTAGAAGTTCATCTGTGACTTTTTAGTACAAAACATCAAAATCGTAAAGAATAAAAAATGGAAACAAACTTTCTCATTCCCTGGAAGCACAAATATTGTAAGAAATGGTTTATAGAATGAAACATACCATTTTAGAGCTGTATTTACCAGGACTGGAAACCCCTTAATACCAATTGGCACCCACTAGAGGTTTCTACTACTAAAAACATCTTACACAAATAGCCATTGATTTTAAAGGTAGTGTCAGGATTCCAGGTTGAAAGAAATTTCTAAGCAGTGCCAAGGGGGGTTATTTTGTTCTGGAATTTAGTATCATCCGAGATCAGAAGTTTTACCACTGCCCAGTTTCATGCACTTGGCTCTGCGTGTGAGCCCTTAGGCCTATATCACGTAGTCATTTATAAGGACTGCATTTTAGGATCCAGCAGAAACATCCACGTGATATGGGACTTAAACATGAAAAAAATACATCAAAATCCCACAATTTCGGTCTCCAGGCACCACCAAACTCTGGGTACGAATATGTATTAATTTAATTAATACCATTTGCTTTATGCATTATGAACATACCTTGAGAATGCTGTAGCTACACTGATGCAAAACATATTTAGTTTAATCCTGAACTGAGTGGTTTTGCTGACAAAAACATTTACTATAAAATAAAATTATGATAATGAGTCTCTGTCGCTTCTCCTCATTCTAATTATGCAATACTCCAGCTTGACTTGCACAGCATAAGCCGAGAATAAGTCATCACTGGGTTATTCCTGACAGGCAGTTAGTAATCAACGCTGCACCACCCCCAGCTGCTGTGTATGAGTCATCCGCTCATGTTGATTAGTCCTGTATGGACAGTTAGGCAGCTCTTTTATGTACGGCAGCCACCTGCACCAGCTTTCCCAAGGTCCTGAATTTTATAATTGTTTTTTGAGCAAAACCACTCGGATCAGGGATAAAACTAATTTGCATATCGGTACACTGATTTCAAAGATTTCCCTGCATTCAAACCACAGATTTTCAAAAACAAGGATCATGCTTATGATGTATGACACTATCCCCCACAAGGGCCATATGCTATGTTTATATGTGACCCATAGAGGGGTGACAGCATCTCCTTAAATGTAATGTTATTTATAACATAAGGAAGTAAGAATTTGAGCATCAGGCCCATTTGGCGCATGGAGATCTTAACAATTAGCCTTAGTGAATCATATTTCTGCAACTTCTCTTTGCGTCTAGATTTCTGTCCATGAGAAGCCTGGAGTCCATTAAGTGTATTTATCTGAAGTCCCGCCTGGCAGTGGGAGGGTTAACATCACAAGCCGTAGACTTTCTCTGATGGGAATTCCGAGAAGTTCACCAATGGCTCCATTCATGAGCGCTTAAGGAAAAATGCTTTCAATTCTATTATTGGTCATATTGATCATACAACCAAGCAGCTGCCGGGGGCAGAGGACACTTCCCTGTGTGCAATATGTGACAGCATCCGCTCTCTCTTGCCATGGCTGCTAGACTGTCTGTTCATTGTTTTATCTTTTCATTCATTTATACATTAGTTTGCTCTCTCGGTTTTCTTTGGTTTTCACAGCTCAGTAAATCTGGACATTTAGAGAATGCATACAGTCCCTAAAGCCAACTGCATAGATCAGCGTGATGGAAAGCAAAGTTACTGACCCATCTCATACCAAAATTCTCAAAGCCCCATTAAGGGAAACTAAATGTGGCAAGGGAGAAAGCATGAAAAGTGTACTGCAATGTAGATACAGAAAAATCACTCGATGAATTCAGCAGAACATATCAGATGTATTGCAGTGTTATCTGAAGGAACAGACATTATATAGAAATATTCTGTGTTTTATCAACATGATTTAAAGGAAATCTATCATCCAAAATTCATCATGATAACTTACTCATACTCACACTTACTCATAAATCCAAGCACCGTGGACTGTGGGAATCTGCTTATATTTGTATCCATGGTCTCCTTACTACTAAATCACTTTTAAAATGATGCTAATGGCTGCTTAAGTCAAAATGGCTCTGGCAGGCTTTAGCACTAACTTCACAGGTGTTACACTGTACCATAGCTCCCAACCGTCCCGCATTCAGTGGGACAGTCCCGCTGTTCCACCGTACCGGGCGGTTGGGAGAATGTCCTGCTTGTCCTGCCTCCTGGTCCCCGCCCTGACTTGCTAGAACTGCAATGCAGGGAACAGGATCAGCAATGATCAGCTTTGCGCCTGCACACGTCTTCTAGATATGTGGAGGGTGGTAGCTCCTCCTTGGCTGGCCTGCCCCCCTGCTCCATCATCTGAGAGCTCCGGGAAGAGGAGGAAGCAGGAAGAACGAGATAAAGGTAAGTAGCAGGAGGACAGTAGCCACTATATGAGGGAAGATGGAGGAGGACAGGAGGCCACTATGTGAGAGAAGATGGAGGAGTACAGAAGGCAACTATGAGGGGAGATGGAGGAGGCTCGCAAGGTCATTATGAGGGGAGATGAGGGAGGATAGAGGGCCACTATATGAGGGAAGATGGAGGAGGACAGGAGGCCACTATGTGAGGGAAGATGGAGGAGTACAGAAAGCACTATATGAGGGGAGATGGAGAAGGCTGCGAGGTCACTATATGAGGGGAGATGAGGGAGGATAGAGGGCCACTATATGAGGGGAGATGGAGAAGGACAGGAGGACACTATATAAGGGGAATTATAGGAGGACAGGAGGCCACTATATGAGGGGGAATTATAGGAGGACAGGAGGCCACTATATGAGGGGAGATGGAGGAGAAGGAGGCCACTAATATGAGGGGAGATGAGGAGGGACAGGAGGCCACTTCTAAGGGAAATATAGGAGGACAGGAGGCCCACTATAGAGGTGGAGGATGGAGGAGGACAGGAGGCCACTATATGAGGGGAGATGGAGGAGGACAGGGGGCACTATATGACGAGGGATGGAGGAGGCTGTGAAGCCACCATATGAGGGGAGACGGAGGAGGCCAGGAAGCCACTATATGAGGGGAGATGGAGGAGTATATAGGGCAGTATATGAGGGGAGATGGAGGAGGACAGTAGCCACTATATGAGGGAAGATGGAGGAGGACAGGAGGCCACTATATGAGGGTAGATGGAGGAGCGCTAGTGTGTGCTGCATCTGCTGACATGCTGCATCATCCTAATATACAGGTGAGAGACACAGACATCAGCCTACACATGAATTGACATGTTCTGCTTGTAACATGGCTGCCTGGAGTGTGTATCTTCCTATACACAAACACACAGCACACACAGGCTGCAGGGGGCGTGGCCCCTAGCAGCAGGAAGCACATCATTAACAGCCTCCACCAGTATACAGGCTCAGGTCAAAGATGGGGGTGGGCTTTTGCTATCCTCACTCATGAATAGAGCGGGACAGCTTGAATATGCTAATGCTTCATTGGACATTTCACAGGTCATTTGCATACAGCTTTAGGACCTCATTGCTTAGGTTTACAGGCATGTAAAGGGACAATGAAGGGATAGAGGCAATGCTCTCTAATGGCAGTTTATGAAAATATATTTGGTTAGGGGGTTATTTTGCATGACGGGTTCTCTTTAAGGACACCTGACTTACACATGACCAAAAACATGGTTACATGAGCTTTGAAAAGCAAAAGCAAAAAGCAATGATCGGCTGTAAGGTATCTGTAATTAAGTTTTATTGATAATCCTTGTCCCAATGACAACAAAATTTTGAAAATCACTGACACAAAAAAAATTATAAAATATACAGTTTCGACTTACATACAAATTCAACTTAGGGACAAACCTATAGAACCTATATTGCATGTAATCCGGAGACTGCCTGTACCAGCAAGTGTCCGAATAAAAAGTATAAAAACAAACTTTTTGAGAACACACATAACTGGGAATGAGGACATAGGAACCCTTTGCTAAGGCACCAACCTATGGGAGAAAGGTGCCTTAAAACCCCTCACAATCTACAAATTGGCTAACTTAATTTGCAGGGGGAACTCAAAGTGTTTAAAAAGAAGTGAAGCTGCACACGAAGCAATATCGGCTAGTAATACAGTTATCATGTACATGCCTATTGTGATGGATCTTATCTATAGCTGAGTTAACCCACCAAAAATGCGACTTTTGAGCAGAATGGTGAAAAAGGCGAATTGAGTAAAGTAACAGCCAACTTCATCAGCTTTGAGATAGTGGTGATGTAATCTATACAGTCAGCTGACACATTTCTAACGGAGGTTAAATAACAAGCCTGTTTGTGATCACTGCTTGTTCTTGGATAACTAATAAACCTGTTGCAAGCAGTATTTAATTGTATTAGGGAAAAGGGTGGAGCGGGAGGGGTCAATCATTTCTGAAAAATGTTCATTTAAGAGAGAATTGCCAGAGCATGATGTTTCTCCAAACACTAATAAGTACTTTAGCCTGACTTAGCCTTGACTACACTTATGTTTAATGCATGAATATATATAAACGTACAATTGTTATGCAATTTGTGAAGCTTTTCTTGAAAAGGTACAGCGGGGGGTACACAAATTGCAGGTTTTTACCATGATATGTTCACTACTGCAAAAGAAGGAGCCTAATAGGGCAGATTTATCAAGCTGTCTAAAAGTCAGAATATTCTTAGTTACCCATGGAAGCCATTACAGCTCAGCTTTCATTTACCATGAATATTTTAAAGGAGAGCTGTGATTGGATGCCATGGGAAAACTAAGAATACTCTGACTTGCTTGATAAATCTGCCTCATGTGAATACACAACAACAAAAAATGAATCAGTGAGGTAAGGAAATATTAGGTGGTGAGAAATGACACACAAAAATATTCAAGTTAAAATTAATATCACAGCTGCGCAAATCCCAAAAAAACGGAACAGTCCAACGAAAGTGCGATCGGCCAAATAAGCCCCAAAGTGTCTGTATGTTTCAATATTAGAACTTGAATTAATATCAAGGATAAAAATGTTCTATTGATGGCAATTAAAGGGGTTGTCCAGGATTTTTTAAAGACATTGCTGTTTTTTTTTCCTCTCGTGACCATGGTATTGCAATTATGGCCAAAACACATGACCACGGTCTGCCCATGTACCACAGACTGGGCCTGGCCCGATTTTACGGATTGATTGATGACAGTCATTAGTTTTTAGCCTAAGCTCCATTCATTACTATACAGCCGAGCGCAATATCAACACGGTGTGGAGCGTTTTTGGAAGAAAGCAGCCATGGTTTTCTACTCCAGGACAACCCCTTTAACTTCTTAGTTGTTATGACTTTATTCTTTGTAGATATATTGCAAAGGGTAGATCACGCAGGAGAGGATGGAAAAACCCCTTTAAGGAAATAACACAATGGCGCAATGTCAATGATATATACTAATATAAGCAATTTCAAGATACGTTTACTCATTTTCCATGCTATATACTGATATATGTATTTATGCATATTTATTGTAAAGTTGCAGGCTTTAATTGTTCTATATGTGTCAAATACTGTGTAATAGATTTTTTTACACAATTTTTAATAGTTGACTAATATCTTTATAGTTTATCTTTAAGAATTCGTTTTTTTTGGGGTACTGAACCAAGCCAAACACAAGGTTATTACATAAAGAACGACATCCATAGTTGTCAATGAATAACATTTCTGTGCTCCTAATTCTTTTCTTTATCCTTTCTACATGGATATGATATGATGTTAAGCAACCTTATGGCAGCTCAAATTGTAATGGCAAAATGAGTCATTTGATGTGTGAATTCACACATGACAAATCTGTTGCAGGAAATAACAATCAATTCCATACATCTGAAATTAAAAGGTTTTGCCATCAGGATCATGGATTTCTGCAATCGCAATTATCCCACTGCAGATGTAACTTGCCACCAGATTTGGACCCTTACACTCCCCTCCTTCTAGAATTTCCTCTTATTGTCCCATCCTCAACTATAAAAACTTTCTCCCAAAGTCATGTAAAATTGCTAAAGATGAGTCAAGTTTAGAGGCTGCCAGGGGTTATGGTAGGTAGTGTCATATGTTCTGTTCTATTGGACGTAGAAACATGTTTTTAGTGTCATATTAAAGATAAGAATATCATCTAGATTCTTGTCTGCAGAGCTCGGATTTCCTTCTATGTCTTTAACTGCCTGTATCTCGAGTTCTATTGATAACAGATCACAAATTGTAATCTGAAAGAGGAGATTCCTATCTTAATATGACTCAAAAGCATGTTTTTTTAGGATTTACAGAACCAAAGGTGGGCCATCTGAAATGTCCACCCCCCTGCAACCTCTAAAAGTGATTCATCTCAGACAAATATGATCATTTTCACATGACTAGGGGGAGATTTTTTTTCGGTAGACAGCAAGATCTGACACAAAAAGAAGGGAATCTTTAAAGGACATTTCATTTGCATTTTCATTTCTTTTCGGTGCAAACTGCTTGCATATGTATTTACAAAGTGTCACAGCTGCACTATACAAAGGGACACAAAAATTCTGCTCTGAAATGGGCGTTACGTGCACAGGGGACCATGCACCCAATTATCAAGCAGTGTCCGAATAGGTCGCACACCCCATGTTAAAGGTGCACTAAGAAACAATTCCAGTGCAGGGGGCTCCAGATTCATGAAGACCGCGGGGACATTTACTTACCATCCCGTCGTGATGCCCGCTGTTGCGTGTCCGACGAGGTTTCGGGTTCTACCGCGATTCACTAAAATCATGCGTCCAATTTCCGCATGTGTCGCTTCCCCACCCAGGTCCGCCGGAGTTCACCTTCTTCTCCCAGTGCATCTGAATGCTGATCTGCAAACAATTTGCTTTTTAATTGCACGGTTTGTCCGAATCAGTGCGGTTGTCCGATGTCCGAGCAGCCATTGTCTCTCCTCCCGCGTTGTACATACTTATACTCACACTGAACAATTCTAAATTAGGAAACTGGGAGAAAGTTTTCCGACCTAGCACTTAGTTCCGGAGCCTACAGACTTCTCTAAACAGCTCTTCTGATTTACTGCTATGCATTATTTCCTTTATTCTAGTCCTTAGTGGCTTATGACCCGTCATTCTTTATCTTCACAGCCGCAGAATTTTGCACTCGGACCCTCAGCGTGGAACAAAGTAAAAACAAACGTGTTCTGTGCGGAGCGTGTTAACAGAAGACAGCAAGATGTAATATTTGCCTTGGAAATTGTGTGACAAATGTGAAGTCACAACTACAGCTCAGCCCCGAAAAGTCATTAACATACGGCAGAAATGTTGTAATGACAATGTGGTGTGAGGGGCCTCACATGGGGGACAGAACTAGAAAACTGGCAGGTTAAACAGACTATCCATCAGAGTCAAAACTGAACTGGGGGGGGGGAGACTTAGCACATTGCTCTCCCCATATTATCAGATGCTTCTGCAGAATATGACATACAACGCATACAGAGATAAGAACCACATGTGCATAAAATTAGGTTCTATGCTTGTGGAATTGATATGGTGTCACGAATTTGACATCTTTACAACCAATTAGTTTCATTTTCCATTGACGAGCAGAGCTATATGTGGATTACATTTTGCTGGACAGGTTCAACTTTTAGGGGGTTTCCTTGCCCGAAAGAAGGTCTTGAAACACTGGCTTTCTTACAAAAAAATTGATGCACACATCCATCCTGACTCCAAAGCATAAGGGACCATACTCTCTAGACTAATGCTTGTTAAACCACCCAGGCCCGACCCATTAAGGTGAACTTCTCAATACCCCCCTTTTGGGGGTACAAAAAAAAAACAAATTAATACTATTTATTAAAGGACATCTACCACAGAATGAAAGAGTATATGCAAATGAGCCTGTGGGGCTCCAGGCGTCATTAGTTGTTAATGGAGCCTGGAGCCCCTCAGGCTCACTTGCATACAGCCTTTCATCCTGGTGGTAGATGTCTTAACTGTCTCTGTTTTTGCCTTTTGCTTATGTTTACCATCTGCAGGGCCGGCTCCAACACTGGGCATGCTGGGCAAGTGCTGGGGTCCAGAGCTGCTGTGGGCCCTACATAAGGCTGTACATAAGAAATCCATGGGGGTTGAGGGGAGCTGATATCTAATGAATCTATAGGGGGGCGAGAAAGGCTTTATATAAAATAACCATGATGGGGCAGTTTTTTTGGATGATAAACTAAGGAATATTTTAGAGAACAGGAGACTGTTTCAGTTTCTAAGATTTTAATGTCACCATGTGAGTCCTGCAAAGGAGCCCAATGGCTCTGTCGCCCAGGGGCCTACTAAAAACCTGGGACCGACCCAGACCATGTGGAACAAAACTAAATATGTAATATCTTGTGATGCATACACCCACCTATAAAAAAATTGCATTATGAGTTGCTGCCGGGACTGGATCGGGTTGATCATAAACGCACAGCCTTGTGCAAGTGCTGTTAAAAGGGTTAGAATGTAGCTATGATCGCTACTGTTGTGTTACGTTCTGAGAATCTTCTGGAACAACTACAGAAACATGGGAGGACACCAGCAGCTCTTTTAATAAGTAGCTTCTTATTAGCTTTGGGTTAATGCATTTACACTCTCTTGTCTACTGCCATCCAATTATGCTTTTTGGGGCTGTAACATGAAAGCCAACACAAAGCTAAAAGCTAACAAGTCACTGTATTGCTCCAATATGTCACTATACTGTTATATTTCTAGTCAGGCTAGAAGCCACCATGTGTAATCAGCATTGACATATCAGTAACAGAGAATACATCTCTGTATTCCATACAATGACATCCTATGTGTAGGCTGTGGCTAACCTGCGGTGATGTAAAGTGAAGCCTGGTGGATGGAATTTACAAATCTTCTCGCCACCTGCTGAACTTAAAGCGTTTGAACTTCAGGCTGCGTTTCACGTCCAGGTTTTTTTACATCGTTTTTAATGCCAAATCAGAGGAGTGGCATAAAGTAGAAAAGACATAGTTAGCACATCTCAGTTATATTTTCAAAACTGTTTTTATAGAAAACTCGAAAATGGGAACGCAGCCTCAATCCACCTGTCAGGATCAGGGGTGGTGGATCAGAGCAGAAATTGTGGTGGTGAACAGGCATGAAGTCAGACAGCAGCACGGGATCAGAGTTGGGGACGTAGCGGAAGATCAGGGCAGGCGGCAAAAGGTTGGAATAAGGAATGTAGCAGGAGGTCACAACGGGAATCACACAGGCAGAATGGGAACGCTTTCTCAGAGGCATAGAGCACAAGATCTGGTAGGGGGGACACAGGAAGGGACCGGATATTTAACAAGGAGGACAGACTGGTACTTTAAATCTTTGTAAGCCGGGCAGGCACACCCTAGGAGGCAGGGATGCACGCACAAGAGCATGGGGACCGGCACTGGAGCGAGGAGTAAAGCTGCAGCGGGCACCAGGGACACAGCATGGGCATCCGTGACACCACTCTGAAACATGTATATGGTCTCACGGTACAAAACAAGTAGCCACTGACTAATATTTGCTGTAATGTGGTGGAATGTCTTCTGCCTCAAAGCGGTTTTCTTTTGCACCTTCTGTTGGCTTAGTCCATGCTAAAATAATGAGACAAAAATTTTGTCTCAAATTGTGGCCACATTAGGGCACACCCGCCTTTCTGTGAAATCATGTAAAGCGTTATGGAATTTGATGGCGCTATATATGGATTATTATTAGTATGCCCTCTTCCTATTAGTTTGTAAAAGTATCTCAGATGGTCTATAACACTTAAATGTGAACAAATTTTAGATTTTGCCCTCAAAATTTATGGTTACATTTGTGGCTAAAATTGACCAACAAAAGAGGGTCCAAAAAATATATAAGCCATAAAGGCAACAAAAAATTTACATCCCAAAAAGTTAAGTTATAAATTTCAAAAGCAAGACGGGATATATGCAAAGAGTATGGTAACTTTATTAAGCAAAGAAATTCATAAAAAACTATTAAAAAGCACTACATGTGACTAAGTCCAGCAGCCATCCCTTAGGTAAACACAGACATAAATACAGGATATTGACCAGGAACAGTAACCTGGTATTGGTCAGAACTACCAGCAATGCATTAAAACAATATTCAAAATATGAAATGTAGAGCCACATAAAGATTGAGTAGTTCGACCATAAGAGCAGCAATTTGAAATAGTACCTAATGGTGCATAATGTGGTCAGGGAGGGAGCTGGAGGAAAGATTTCCCACGCGTATCGCCTGTCTATGCAGGCTTCCTCATTTGTGGCTAAAATTGTGCAATAATTCAGGCACATTTTGCTTAGTTTATTTCCTGACCTTTTAAAATATACTTTCATATAGTATGGGGGTTACTTACGATGCCCTCCGTCTGCCCAGAGTAGATATATCAGAAGGTTCCGGTTGGAGAGAGGCGCCAGTCGGCACATTTAAACCAGGCCTCCAACTGGCGTACAATTGTGCTTTTAGCTAACTAGCACCCCCACTCCACCTCACTTGCTTTTGGGCGTGCCCCCTCCTTCACCCCTTTAACGCCCACTTGGCGTGGAGGTGGTTGTAAGGGAGAAATAATCACAATTTTTGGACCATGGCGACCAACAATTGCCATTGCAGGGCTGTACTCCAAAAATACCATACAAGCCCTGATAAATATCCCAGAGCACCTAAATATTCCACGGGGTTGTTGTAGCATTTGTTGTAACATTACGCAGTAAAGGACATCACATAAAGGCCTCCTAGAAGTTCATCTGTGACTTTTTAGTACAAAACATCAAAATCGTAAAGAATAAAAAATGGAAACAAGACTTTCTCATTCCCTGGAAGCACAAATATTGTAAGAAATGGTTTATAGAATGAAAACATACCATTTTTAGAGCTGTATTTACCAGGACTGGAAACCCCTTAATACCAATTGGCACCCACTAGAGGTTTCTACTACTAAAAACATTCTACACAAATAGCCATTGATTTAAAGGTAGTGTCAGGATTCCAGGTTGAAAGAAATTTCTAAGCAGTGCCAAGGGGGGTTATTTTGTTCTGGAATTTAGTATCATCCGAGATCAGAAGTTTTACCACTGCCCAGTTTCATGCACTTGGCTCTGCGTGTGAGCCCTTAGGCCTATATCACGTAGTCATTTATAAGGCTGCATTTTAGGATCCAGCAGAAACATCCACATGATATGGGACCTTAAACATGAAAAAATACATCAAAATCCCACAATTTCAGGTCTCCAGGCACCACCAAACTCTGTGTACGAATATGTATTAATTTAATTAATACCATTTGCTTTATGCATTATGAACATACCTTGAGAATGCTGTAGCTACACTGATGAAAACATATTTAGTTTAATCCTGAACTGAGTGGTTTTGCTGACAAAAACCATTTACTATAAAATAAAATTATGATAATGAGTCTCTGTCGCTTCTCCTCATTCTAATTATGCAATACTCCAGCCTTGACTTGCACAGCATAAGCCGAGAATAAGTCATCACTGGGTTATTCCTGACAGGCAGTTAGTAATCAAGCGCTGCACCACCCCCAGCTGCTGTGTATGAGTCATCCAGCTCATGTTGATTAGTCCTGTATTGGACAGTTAGGCAGCTCTTTTATGTACGGCAGCCACCTGCACCAGCTTTCCCAAGGTCCTGAATTTTATAATTGTTTTTGAGCAAAACCACTCGGATCAGGGATTAAACAATTTGCATATCGTACACTGATTTCAAAGATTTTCCTGCATTCAAACCACAGATTTCAAAAACAAGGATCATGCTTATGATGTATGACACTATCCCCCACAAGGGCCATATGCTTGTTTATATGTGACCCAAGAGGGGTGACAGCATCTCCTTAAATGTAATGTTATTTATAACATAAGGAAGTAAGAATTTGAGCATCAGGCCCATTTGGCGCATGAGATCTTAACAATTAGCCTTAGTGAATCATATTTCTGCAACTTCTCTTTGCGTCTAGATTTCTGTCCATGAGAAGCCTGGAGTCCATTAAGTGTATTTATCTGAAGTCCCGCCTGGCAGTGGGAGGGTTAACTCACAAGCCGTAGACTTTCTCTGATGGGAATTCCGAGAAGTTCACAATGGCTCCATTCATGAGCGCTTAAGGAAAAATGCTTCAATTCTATTATTGGTCATATTGATCATACAACCAAGCAGCTGCCGGGGGCAGAGGACACTTCCCTGTGTGCAATATGTGACAGCATCCGCTCTCTCTTGCCATGGCTGCTAGACTGTCTGTTCATTCGTTTTTATCTTTTCATTCATTTATACATTAGTTTGCTCTCTCGGTTTTCTTTGGTTTTCACAGCTCAGTAAATCTGGACATTTAGAGAATGCATACAGTCCCTAAAGCCAACTGCATAGATCAGCGTGATGGAAAGCAAAGTTACTGACCCATCTCATACCAAAATTCTCCAAAGCCCCATTAAGGGAAACTAAATGTGGCAAGGGAGGGAAAGCATGAAAAGTGTACTGCACATGTAGATACAGAAAAATCACTCGATGAATCAGCAGAACATATCAGATGTATTGCAGTGTTATCTGAAGGAACAGACATTATATAGAAATATTCTGTTTTATCAACATGATTTAAAGGAAATCTATCATCAAAATTCATCATGATAACTTACTCATACTCACACTTACTCATAAATCCAAGCACCGTGACTGTGGGAATCTGCTTATATTTGTATCCATGGTCTCCTTACTACTAAATCACTTTTAAAATGATGCTAATGGCTGCTTAAGTCAAAATTGCTCTGGCAGGCTTTAGCACTAACTTCACAGGTGTTACACTGTACCATAGCTCCCAACCGTCCCGCATTCAGTGGGACAGTCCCGTGTTCCACCGTACCGGGCGGTTGGGAGAATGTCCTGCTTGTCCTGCCTCCTGGTCCCCGCCCTGACTTGCTAGAACTGCAATGCAGGAACAGGAGTCAGCAATGATCAGCTTGTGCGCCTGCACACGTCTTCTAGATATGTGGACGGGTGGTAGCCTCCTCCTACTGGCTGGCCCTGCCCCCCTGCTCCATCATCTGAGAGCTCCGGGAAGAGGAGGAAGCAGGAAGAACGAGATAAAGGTAAGTAGCAGGAGGACCGTAGCCACTATATGAGGGAAGATGGAGGAGGACAGAGGCCACTAGTGATGAGAAGATGGAGGATACAGAAGGCAACATATGAGGGAGATGGAGGAGGCCGCAAGGTCACTTATGAGGGGAGATAGGGAGGATAGAGGGCCACATTATGAGGGAAGATGGAGATGGAGGACAGGAGGCCACTATGTGGGGAGATGGAGGAGTACAGAAAGCACTATATGAGGGGAGATGGGAAGAGGCTGCGAGGTCACTATATGAGGGGAGATGAGGGAGGATGGATAGAGGGCCACTATATGAGGGGAGATGGAGAAGGACAGGAGGACACTATATAAGGGAATTATAGGAGGACAGGAGGCCACTATATGAGGGGAATTATAGGAGGACAGGAGGCCACTATATGAGGGGAGATGGAGGAGGACAGGAGGCCACTATATGAGGGGAGATGGAGGAGGACAGGAGGCCACTCTATAAGGGGAAATATAGGAGGACAGGAGGCCACTATATGAGGGAGATGGAGGAGGACAGGAGGCCACTATATGAGGGGGAGGAGGAGGACAGGGGGGCACGATATGACGAGGGATGGAGGAGGCTGTGAAGCCACCATATGAGGGGAGACGGAGGAGGCCAGAGGAGCCACTATATGAGGGTGAGGGTAGATGGAGGAGCATATAGGGGCAGTATATGAGGGGAGATGAAGAAGGATAGAGGGCCACTATATGAGGGAAGATGGAGGAGGACAGTAGCCACTATATGAGGGGAGATGGAGGAGGGGCTAGTGTGTGCTGCATCTGCTGACATGCTGCATCATCCTAATATACAGGTGAGAGACACAGACATCAGCCTACACATGAATTGACATGTTCTGCTTGTAACATGGCTGCCTGGAGTGTGTATCTTCCTATACACAAACACACAGCACACACAGGCTGCAGGGGGCGTGGCCCCTAGCAGCAGGAAGCACATCATTAACAGCCTCCATCAGTATACAGGCTCAGGTCAAAGATGGGGGTGGGCTTTTGCTATCCCACTCATGAATAGAGCGGGACAGCTTGAATATGCTAATGCTTCATTGGACATTTCACAGGTCATTTGCATACAGCTTTAGGACCTCATTGCTTAGGTTTACAGGCATGTAAAGGGACAATGAAGGGATAGAGGCAATGCTCTCTAATGGCAGTTTATGAAAATATATTTGGGTTAGGGGGTTATTTGCATGACGGGTCTCTTTAAGGACACCTGACGTACACATGACCAAAAACATGGTTACATGAGCTTTGAAAAGCAAAAGCAAAAAGCAATGATCGGCTGTAAGGTATCTGTAATTAAGTTTTATTATAATCCTTGTCCCAATGACAACAAATTTGAAAAATCATGACACAAAAAAAATTATAAAAATACAGTTTCGACTTAATACAAATTCAACCTTAGGGACAAACCTATAGAACTATATTGCATGTAATCGGAGACTGCCTGTACCAGCAAGTGTCCGAATAAAAAGTATAAAAACAAACTTTTTGAGAACACACATAACTGGGAATGAGGACACTAGGAACCCTTTGCTAAGGCACCAACCTATGGGGAAAGGTGCCTTTAAAACCCCTCACAATCTACAAATTGGCTAACTTAATTGCGGGGGAACTCAAGTGTTTAAAAGAGAAGTGAAGCTGCACACGAAGCAATATCGGTAGTAATACAGTTATCATGTACTGCCTTATGTGATGGATCTTATCTATAGCTGAGTTACCCACCAAAAATGCGACTTTTGGCAGAAATGGTGAAAAAGGCGAATTGAGTAAAGTAACAGCCAACTTCATCAGCTTGAGAATAGTGGTTATGTATCTATACAGTCAGCTGACACATTTCTAACGGAGCGTTAAAATAACAAGCCTGTTGTGATCACTGCTTGTTCTTGGATAACTAATAAACCTGTTCAAGCAGTATTTAATTGTTAATTAGGGAAAAGGGGTGGAGCGGAGGGGTCAATCATTTTGAAAAATGTTCATTTAAGAGAGAATTGCCAGAGCATGATGTTTCTCCAAACACTAATAAGTACTTTAGCCTGACTTAGCCTTGACTACACTTATGTTTAATGCATGAATATATATAAACGTACAATTGTTATGCAATTTGTGAAGCTTTTCTTGAAAAGGTACAGCGGGGGGTACACAAATTGCAGGTTTTTACCATGATATGTTCACTACTGCAAAAGAAGGAGCCTAATAGGGCAGATTTATCAAGCTGTCTAAAAGTCAGAATATTTTAGTTACCCATGGAAGCCATTACAGCTCAGCTTTCATTTACCATGAATATTTTAAAGGAGAGCTGTGATTGGATGCCATGGGAAAACTAAGAATACTCTGACTTGCTTGATAAATCTGCCTCATGTGAATACACAACAACAAAAAATGAATCAGTGAGGTAAGGCAAATATTAGGTGGTGAGAAATGACACACAAAAATATTCAAGTTAAAATTAATATCACAGCTGCGCAAATCCCAAAAAAACGGAACAGTCCAACGAAAGTGCGATCGGCCAAATAAGCCCCAAAGTGTCTGTATGTTTCAATATTAGAACTTGAATTAATATCAAGGATAAAAATGTTCTATTGATGGCAATTAAAGGGGTTGTCCAGGATTTTTTAAAGACATTGCTGTTTTTTTTTCCTCTCGTGACCATGGTATTGCAATTATGGCCAAAACACATGACCACGGTCTGCCCATGTACCACAGACTGGGCCTGGCCCGATTTTACGGATTGATTGATGACAGTCATTAGTTTTTAGCCTAAGCTCCATTCATTACTATACAGCCGAGCGCAATATCAACACGGTGTGGAGCGTTTTTGGAAGAAAGCAGCCATGGTTTTCTACTCCAGGACAACCCCTTTAACTTCTTAGTTGTTATGACTTTATTCTTTGTAGATATATTGCAAAGGGTAGATCACGCAGGAGAGGATGGAAAAACCCCTTTAAGGAAATAACACAATGGCGCAATGTCAATGATATATACTAATATAAGCAATTTCAAGATACGTTTACTCATTTTCCATGCTATATACTGATATATGTATTTATGCATATTTATTGTAAAGTTGCAGGCTTTAATTGTTCTATATGTGTCAAATACTGTGTAATAGATTTTTTTACACAATTTTTAATAGTTGACTAATATCTTTATAGTTTATCTTTAAGAATTCGTTTTTTTTGGGGTACTGAACCAAGCCAATACACAAGGTTATTACATAAAGAACGACATCCATAGTTGTCAATGAATAACATTTCTGTGCTCCTAATTCTTTTCTTTATCCTTTCTACATGGATATGATATGATGTTAAGCAACCTTATGGCAGCTCAAATTGTAATGGCAAAATGAGTCATTTGATGTGTGAATTCACACATGACAAATCTGTTGCAGGAAATAACAATCAATTCCATACATCTGAAATTAAAAGGTTTTGCCATCAGGATCATGGATTTCTGCAATCGCAATTATCCCACTGCAGATGTAACTTGCCACCAGATTTGGACCCTTACACTCCCCTCCTTCTAGAATTTCCTCTTATTGTCCCATCCTCAACTATAAAAACTTTCTCCCAAAGTCATGTAAAATTGCTAAAGATGAGTCAAGTTTAGAGGCTGCCAGGGGTTATGGTAGGTAGTGTCATATGTTCTGTTCTATTGGACGTAGAAACATGTTTTTAGTGTCATATTAAAGATAAGAATATCATCTAGATTCTTGTCTGCAGAGCTCGGATTTCCTTCTATGTCTTTAACTGCCTGTATCTCGAGTTCTATTGATAACAGATCACAAATTGTAATCTGAAAGAGGAGATTCCTATCTTAATATGACTCAAAAGCATGTTTTTTTAGGATTTACAGAACCAAAGGTGGGCCATCTGAAATGTCCACCCCCCTGCAACCTCTAAAAGTGATTCATCTCAGACAAATATGATCATTTTCACATGACTAGGGGGAGATTTTTTTTCGGTAGACAGCAAGATCTGACACAAAAAGAAGGGAATCTTTAAAGGACATTTCATTTGCATTTTCATTTCTTTTCGGTGCAAACTGCTTGCATATGTATTTACAAAGTGTCACAGCTGCACTATACAAAGGGACACAAAAATTCTGCTCTGAAATGGGCGTTACGTGCACAGGGGACCATGCACCCAATTATCAAGCAGTGTCCGAATAGGTCGCACACCCCATGTTAAAGGTGCACTAAGAAACAATTCCAGTGCAGGGGGCTCCAGATTCATGAAGACCGCGGGGACATTTACTTACCATCCCGTCGTGATGCCCGCTGTTGCGTGTCCGACGAGGTTTCGGGTTCTACCGCGATTCACTAAAATCATGCGTCCAATTTCCGCATGTGTCGCTTCCCCACCCAGGTCCGCCGGAGTTCACCTTCTTCTCCCAGTGCATCTGAATGCTGATCTGCAAACAATTTGCTTTTTAATTGCACGGTTTGTCCGAATCAGTGCGGTTTGTCCGATGTCCGAGCAGCCATTGTCTCTCCTCCCGCGTTGTACATACTTATACTCACACTGAACAATTCTAAATTAGGAAACTGGGAGAAAGTTTTCCGACCTAGCACTTAGTTCCGGAGCCTACAGACTTCTCTAAACAGCTCTTCTGATTTACTGCTATGCATTATTTCCTTTATTCTAGTCCTTAGTGGCTTATGACCCGTCATTCTTTATCTTCACAGCCGCCAGAATTTTGCACTCGGACCCTCAGCGTGGAACAAAGTAAAAACAAACGTGTTCTGTGCGGAGCGTGTTAACAGAAGACAGCAAGATGTAATATTTGCCTTGGAAATTGTGTGACAAATGTGAAGTCACAACTACAGCTCAGCCCCGAAAAGTCATTAACATACGGCAGAAATGTTGTAATGACAATGTGGTGTGAGGGGCCTCACATGGGGGACAGAACTAGAAAACTGGCAGGTTAAACAGACTATCCATCAGAGTCAAAACTGAACTGGGGGGGGGGAGACTTAGCACATTGCTCTCCCCATATTATCAGATGCTTCTGCAGAATATGACATACAACGCATACAGAGATAAGAACCACATGTGCATAAAATTAGGTTCTATGCTTGTGGAATTGATATGGTGTCACGAATTTGACATCTTTACAACCAATTAGTTTCATTTTCCATTGACGAGCAGAGCTATATGTGGATTACATTTTGCTGGACAGGTTCAACTTTTAGGGGGTTTCCTTGCCCGAAAGAAGGTCTTGAAACACTGGCTTTCTTACAAAAAAATTGATGCACACATCCATCCTGACTCCAAAGCATAAGGGACCATACTCTCTAGACTAATGCTTGTTAAACCACCCAGGCCCGACCCATTAAGGTGAACTTCTCAATACCCCCCTTTTGGGGGTACAAAAAAAAAACAAATTAATACTATTTATTAAAGGACATCTACCACAGAATGAAAGAGTATATGCAAATGAGCCTGTGGGGCTCCAGGCGTCATTAGTTGTTAATGGAGCCTGGAGCCCCTCAGGCTCACTTGCATACAGCCTTTCATCCTGGTGGTAGATGTCCTTAACTGTCTCTGTTTTTGCCTTTTGCTTATGTTTACCATCTGCAGGGCCGGCTCCAACACTGGGCAGCTGGGCAAGTGCTGGGGTCCAGAGCTGCTGTGGGCCCTACATAAGGCTGTACATAAGAAATCCATGGGGGTTGAGGGGAGCTGATATCTAATGAATCTATAGGGGGGCGAGAAAGGCTTTATATAAAATAACCATGATGGGGCAGTTTTTTTGGATGATAAACTAAGGAATATTTTAGAGAACAGGAGACTGTTTCAGTTTCTAAGATTTTAATGTCACCATGTGAGTCCTGCAAAGGAGCCCAATGGCTCTGTCGCCCAGGGGCCTACTAAAAACCTGGGACCGACCCAGACCATGTGGAACAAAACTAAATATGTAATATCTTGTGATGCATACACCCACCTATAAAAAAATTGCATTATGAGTTGCTGCCGGGACTGGATCGGGTTGATCATAAACGCACAGCCTTGTGCAAGTGCTGTTAAAAGGGTTAGAATGTAGCTATGATCGCTACTGTTGTGTTACGTTCTGAGAATCTTCTGGAACAACTACAGAAACATGGGAGGACACCAGCAGCTCTTTTAATAAGTAGCTTCTTATTAGCTTTGGGTTAATGCATTTCACTCTCTTGTCTACTGCCATCCAATTATGCTTTTTGGGGCTGTAACATGAAAGCCAACACAAAGCTAAAAGCTAACAAGTCACTGTATTGCTCCAATATGTCACTATACTGTTATATTTCTAGTCAGGCTAGAAGCCACCATGTGTAATCAGCATTGACATATCAGTAACAGAGAATACATCTCTGTATTCCATACAATGACATCCTATGTGTAGGCTGTGGCTAACCTGCGGTGATGTAAAGTGAAAGCCTGGTGGATGGAATTTACAAATCTTCTCGCCACCTGCTGAACTTAAAGCGTTTGAACTTCAGGCTGCGTTTCACGTCCAGGTTTTTTTACATCGTTTTTAATGCCAAATCAGAGGAGTGGCATAAAGTAGAAAAGACATAGTTAGCACATCTCAGTTATATTTTCAAAACTGTTTTTATAGAAAACTCGAAAATGGGAACGCAGCCTCAATCCACCTGTCAGGATCAGGGGTGGTGGATCAGAGCAGAAATTGTGGTGGTGAACAGGCATGAAGTCAGACAGCAGCACGGGATCAGAGTTGGGGACGTAGCGGAAGATCAGGGCAGGCGGCAAAAGGTTGGAATAAGGAATGTAGCAGGAGGTCACAACGGGAATCACACAGGCAGAATGGGAACGCTTTCTCAGAGGCATAGAGCACAAGATCTGGTAGGGGGGACACAGGAAGGGACCGGATATTTAACAAGGAGGACAGACTGGTACTTTAAATCTTTGTAAGCCGGGCATGGCACACCCTAGGAGGCAGGGATGCACGCACAAGAGCATGGGGACCGGCACTGGAGCGAGGAGTAAAGCTGCAGCGGGCACCAGGGACACAGCATGGGCATCCGTGACACCACTCTGAAACATGTATATGGTCTCACGGTACAAAACAAGTAGCCACTGACTAATATTTGCTGTAATGTGGTGGAATGTCTTCTGCCTCAAAGCGGTTTTCTTTTGCACCTTCTGTTGGCTTAGTCCATGCTAAAATAATGAGACAAAAATTTTGTCTCAAATTGTGGCCACATTAGGGCACACCCGCCTTTCTGTGAAATCATGTAAAGCGTTATGGAATTTGATGGCGCTATATATGGATTATTATTAGTATGCCCTCTTCCTATTAGTTTGTAAAAGTATCTCAGATGGTCTATAACACTTAAATGTGAACAAATTTTAGATTTTGCCCTCAAAATTTATGGTTACATTTGTGGCTAAAATTGACCAACAAAAGAGGGTCCAAAAAATATATAAGCCATAAAGGCAACAAAAAATTTACATCCCAAAAAGTTAAGTTATAAATTTCAAAAGCAAGACGGGATATATGCAAAGAGTATGGTAACTTTATTAAGCAAAGAAATTCATAAAAAACTATTAAAAAGCACTACATGTGCTAAGTCCAGCAGCCATCCCTTAGGTAAACACAGACATAAATACAGGATATTGACCAGGAACAGTAACCTGGTATTGGTCAGAACTACCAGCAATGCATTAAAACAATATTCAAAATATGAAATGTAGAGCCACATAAAGATTGAGTAGTTCGACCATAAGAGCAGCAATTTGAAATAGTACCTAATGGTGCATAATGTGGTCAGGGAGGGAGCTGGAGGAAAGATTTCCCACGCGTATCGCCTGTCTATGCAGGCTTCCTCATTTGTGGCTAAAATTGTGCAATAATTCAGGCACATTTTGCTTAGTTTATTTCCTGACCTTTTAAAATATACTTTCATATAGTATGGGGGTTACTTACGATGCCCTCCGTCTGCCCAGAGTAGATATATCAGAAGGTTCCGGTTGGAGAGAGGCGCCAGTCGGCACATTTAAACCAGGCCTCCAACTGGCGTACAATGTGCTTTATAGCTAACTAGCACCCCCACTCCACCTCACTTGCTTTTGGGCGTGCCCCCTCCTTCACCCCTTTAACGCCCACTTGGCGTGGAGGTGGTTGTAAGGGAGAAATAATCACAATTTTTGGACCATGGCGACCAACAATTGCCATTGCAGGGCTGTACTCCAAAAATACCATACAAGCCCTGATAAATATCCCAGAGCACCTAAATATTCCACGGGGTTGTTGTAGCATTTGTTGTAACATTACGCAGTAAAGGACATCACATAAAGGCCTCCTAGAAGTTCATCTGTGACTTTTTAGTACAAAACATCAAAATCGTAAAGAATAAAAAATGGAAACAAGACTTTCTCATTCCCTGGAAGCACAAATATTGTAAGAAATGGTTTATAGAATGAAAACATACCATTTTTAGAGCTGTATTTACCAGGACTGGAAACCCCTTAATACCAATTGGCACCCACTAGAGGTTTCTACTACTAAAAACATTCTACACAAATAGCCATTGATTTAAAGGTAGTGTCAGGATTCCAGGTTGAAAGAAATTTCTAAGCAGTGCCAAGGGGGGTTATTTTGTTCTGGAATTTAGTATCATCCGAGATCAGAAGTTTTACCACTGCCCAGTTTCATGCACTTGGCTCTGCGTGTGAGCCCTTAGGCCTATATCACGTAGTCATTTATAAGGCTGCATTTTAGGACCAGCAGAAACATCCACTGATATGGGACCTTAAACATGAAAAAATACATCAAAATCCCACAATTTCAGGTCTCCAGGCACCACCAAACTCTGTGTACGAATATGTATTAATTTAATTAATACCATTTGCTTTATGCATTATGAACATACCTTGAGAATGCTGTAGCTACACTGATGAAAACATATTTAGTTTAATCCTGAACTGAGTGGTTTTGCTGACAAAAACATTTACTATAAAATAAAATTATGATAATGAGTCTCTGTCGCTTCTCCTCATTCTAATTATGCAATACTCCAGCCTTGACTTGCACAGCATAAGCCGAGAATAAGTCATCACTGGGTTATTCCTGACAGGCAGTTAGTAATCAAGCGCTGCACCACCCCCAGCTGCTGTGTATGAGTCATCCAGCTCATGTTGATTAGTCCTGTATGGACAGTTAGGCAGCTCTTTTATGTACGGCAGCCACCTGCACCAGCTTTCCCAAGGTCCTGAATTTTATAATTGTTTTTGAGCAAAACCACTCGGATCAGGGATTAAACAATTTGCATATCGTACACTGATTTCAAAGATTTTCCTGCATTCAAACCACAGATTTCAAAAACAAGGATCATGCTTATGATGTATGACACTATCCCCCACAAGGGCCATATGCTTGTTTATATGTGACCCAAGAGGGGTGACAGCATCTCCTTAAATGTAATGTTATTTATAACATAAGGAAGTAAGAATTTGAGCATCAGGCCCATTTGGCGCATGAGATCTTAACAATTAGCTTAGTGAATCATATTTCTGCAACTTCTCTTTGCGTCTAGATTTCTGTCCATGAGAAGCCTGGAGTCCATTAAGTGTATTTATCTGAAGTCCCGCCTGGCAGTGGGAGGGTTAACTCACAAGCCGTAGACTTTCTCTGATGGGAATTCCGAGAAGTTCACAATGGCTCCATTCATGAGCGCTTAAGGAAAAATGCTTCAATTCTATTATTGGTCATATTGATCATACAACCAAGCAGCTGCCGGGGGCAGAGGACACTTCCCTGTGTGCAATATGTGACAGCATCCGCTCTCTCTTGCCATGGCTGCTAGACTGTCTGTTCATTCGTTTTTATCTTTTCATTCATTTATACATTAGTTTGCTCTCTCGGTTTTCTTTGGTTTTCACAGCTCAGTAAATCTGGACATTTAGAGAATGCATACAGTCCCTAAAGCCAACTGCATAGATCAGCGTGATGGAAAGCAAAGTTACTGACCCATCTCATACCAAAATTCTCCAAAGCCCCATTAAGGGAAACTAAATGTGGCAAGGGAGGAAAGCATGAAAAGTGTACTGCAATGTAGATACAGAAAAATCACTCGATGAATCAGCAGAACATATCAGATGTATTGCAGTGTTATCTGAAGGAACAGACATTATATAGAAATATTCTGTTTTATCAACATGATTTAAAGGAAATCTATCATCAAAATTCATCATGATAACTTACTCATACTCACACTTACTCATAAATCCAAGCACCGTGACTGTGGGAATCTGCTTATATTTGTATCCATGGTCTCCTTACTACTAAATCACTTTTAAAATGATGCTAATGGCTGCTTAAGTCAAAATTGCTCTGGCAGGCTTTAGCACTAACTTCACAGGTGTTACACTGTACCATAGCTCCCAACCGTCCCGCATTCAGTGGGACAGTCCCGTGTTCCACCGTACCGGGCGGTTGGGAGAATGTCCTGCTTGTCCTGCCTCCTGGTCCCCGCCCTGACTTGCTAGAACTGCAATGCAGGGAACAGGAGTCAGCAATGATCAGCTTGTGCGCCTGCACACGTCTTCTAGATATGTGGAGGGTGGTAGCCTCCTCCTTGGCTGGCCTGCCCCCCTGCTCCATCATCTGAGAGCTCCGGGAAGAGGAGGAAGCAGGAAGAACGAGATAAAGGTAAGTAGCAGGAGGACAGTAGCCACTATATGAGGGAAGATGGAGGAGGACAGGAGGGCCACTATGTGAGAGAAGATGGAGGATACAGAAGGCAACATATGAGGGAGATGGAGGAGGCTCGCAAGGTCACTTATGAGGGGAGATAGGGAGGATAGAGGGCCACTATATGAGGGAAGATGGAGAGGAGGACAGGAGGCCACTATGTGAGGGAAGATGGAGGAGTACAGAAAGCACTATATGAGGGGAGATGGAGAAGGCTGCGAGGTCACTATATGAGGGGAGTGAGGGAGGATGGATAGAGGGCCACTATATGAGGGGAGATGGAGAAGGACAGGAGGACACTATATAAGGGAATTATAGGAGGACAGGAGGCCACTATATGAGGGGAATTATAGAGGACAGGAGGCCACTATATGAGGGGAGATGGAGGAGGACAGGAGGCCACTATATGAGGGGAGATGGAGGAGGACAGGAGGCCACTTCTAAGGGGAAATATAGGAGGACAGGAGGCCACTATAGAGGGGAGATGGAGGAGGCAGGAGGCCACTATATGAGGGGAGAGGAGGAGGACAGGGGGGCACATATGACGAGGGATGGAGGAGGCTGTGAAGCCACCATATGAGGGGAGACGGAGGGAGGCCAGAGGAAGCCACTATATGAGGGAGATGGAGGAGTATATAGGGCAGTATGAGGGGAGAGGAGGAGGGAAGAGTAGCCACTATATGAGGGAAGATGGGAGGAGGACGGAGGCCACTATATGAGGGTAGATGGAGGAGCATATAGGGGCAGTATATGAGGGGAGATGAAGAAGGATAGAGGGCCACTATATGAGGGAAGATGGAGGAGGACAGTAGCCACTATATGAGGGGAGATGGAGGAGGGCAGGAGGCCACTATATGAGGGGAGATGAGAAGGACAGGAGGCCACTGTATTAGGGGAGATGGAGGAGGACAGGGAGCACTATATGAGGGGAGATGGAGGAGGACAGGAGGACACTATATGAGGGGAGCTAGTGTGTGCTGCATCTGCTGACATGCTGCATCATCCTAATATACAGGTGAGAGACACAGACATCAGCCTACACATGAATTGACATGTTCTGCTTGTAACATGGCTGCCTGGAGTGTGTATCTTCCTATACACAAACACACAGCACACACAGGCTGCAGGGGGCGTGGCCCCTAGCAGCAGGAAGCACATCATTAACAGCCTCCACCAGTATACAGGCTCAGGTCAAAGATGGGGGTGGGCTTTTGCTATCCCACTCATGAATAGAGCGGGACAGCTTGAATATGCTAATGCTTCATTGGACATTTCACAGGTCATTTGCATACAGCTTTAGGACCTCATTGCTTAGGTTTACAGGCATGTAAAGGGACAATGAAGGGATAGAGGCAATGCTCTCTAATGGCAGTTTATGAAAATATATTTAGGTTAGGGGGTTATTTGCATGACGGGTCTCTTTAAGGACACCTGACGTACACATGACCAAAAACATGGTTACATGAGCTTTGAAAAGCAAAAGCAAAAAGCAATGATCGGCTTGTAAGGTATCTGTAATTAAGTTTTACTTATAATCCTTGTCCCAATGACAACAAATTTTGAAAAATCATGACACAAAAAAATTATAAAAATACAGTTTCGACTTACATACAAAATTCAACCTTAGGGACAAACCTATAGAACTATATTGCATGTAATCGGAGACTGCCTGTACCAGCAAGTGTCCGAATAAAAGTATAAAAACAAACTTTTTGAGAACACAATAACTGGGAATGAGGACATAGGAAACCCTTTGCTAAGGCACCAACCTATGGGGAAAGGTGCCTTAAAACCCCTCACAATCTACAAATTGGCTAACTAATTGCGGGGGAACTCAAAGTGTTTAAAAGAGAAGTGAAGCTGCACACGAAGCAATATCGGCTAGTAATACAGTTATCATGTACTGCCTATGTGATGGATCTTATCTATAGCTGAGTTAACCCACCAAAAATGCGACTTTTGAGCAGAATGTGTGAAAAAGGCGAATTGAGTAAAGTAACAGCCAACTTCATCAGCTTGAGATAGTGGTTGATGTAATCTATACAGTCAGCTGACACATTTCTACACGGAGCGTTAAATAACAAGCCTGTTTGTGATCACTGCTTGTTCTTGGATAACTAATAAACCCTGTTCAAGCAGTATTTAATTGTTAATTAAGGGAAAAGGGGTGGAGCGGGAGGGGTCAATCATTTTGAAAATGTTCATTTAAGAGAGAATTGCCAGAGCATGATGTTTCTCCAAACTAATAAGTACTTTAGCCTTGACTTAGCCTTGACTACACTTATGTTTAATGCATGAATATATATAAACGTACAATTGTTATGCAATTTGTGAAGCTTTTCTTGAAAAGGTACAGCGGGGGGTACACAAATTGCAGGTTTTTACCATGATATGTTCACTACTGCAAAAGAAGGAGCCTAATAGGGCAGATTTATCAAGCTGTCTAAAAGTCAGAATATTCTTAGTTACCCATGGAAGCCATTACAGCTCAGCTTTCATTTACCATGAATATTTTAAAGGAGAGCTGTGATTGGATGCCATGGGAAAACTAAGAATACTCTGACTTGCTTGATAAATCTGCCTCATGTGAATACACAACAACAAAAAATGAATCAGTGAGGTAAGGAAATATTAGGTGGTGAGAAATGACACACAAAAATATTCAAGTTAAAATTAATATCACAGCTGCGCAAATCCCAAAAAAACGGAACAGTCCAACGAAAGTGCGATCGGCCAAATAAGCCCCAAAGTGTCTGTATGTTTCAATATTAGAACTTGAATTAATATCAAGGATAAAAATGTTCTATTGATGGCAATTAAAGGGGTTGTCCAGGATTTTTTAAAGACATTGCTGTTTTTTTTTCCTCTCGTGACCATGGTATTGCAATTATGGCCAAAACACATGACCACGGTCTGCCCATGTACCACAGACTGGGCCTGGCCCGATTTTACGGATTGATTGATGACAGTCATTAGTTTTTAGCCTAAGCTCCATTCATTACTATACAGCCGAGCGCAATATCAACACGGTGTGGAGCGTTTTTGGAAGAAAGCAGCCATGGTTTTCTACTCCAGGACAACCCCTTTAACTTCTTAGTTGTTATGACTTTATTCTTTGTAGATATATTGCAAAGGGTAGATCACGCAGGAGAGGATGGAAAAACCCCTTTAAGGAAATAACACAATGGCGCAATGTCAATGATATATACTAATATAAGCAATTTCAAGATACGTTTACTCATTTTCCATGCTATATACTGATATATGTATTTATGCATATTTATTGTAAAGTTGCAGGCTTTAATTGTTCTATATGTGTCAAATACTGTGTAATAGATTTTTTTACACAATTTTTAATAGTTGACTAATATCTTTATAGTTTATCTTTAAGAATTCGTTTTTTTTGGGGTACTGAACCAAGCCAATACACAAGGTTATTACATAAAGAACGACATCCATAGTTGTCAATGAATAACATTTCTGTGCTCCTAATTCTTTTCTTTATCCTTTCTACATGGATATGATATGATGTTAAGACAACCTTATGGCAGCTCAAATTGTAATGGCAAAATGAGTCATTTGATGTGTGAATTCACACATGACAAATCTGTTGCAGGAAATAACAATCAATTCCATACATCTGAAATTAAAAGGTTTTGCCATCAGGATCATGGATTTCTGCAATCGCAATTATCCCACTGCAGATGTAACTTGCCACCAGATTTGGACCCTTACACTCCCCTCCTTCTAGAATTTCCTCTTATTGTCCCATCCTCAACTATAAAAACTTTCTCCCAAAGTCATGTAAAATTGCTAAAGATGAGTCAAGTTTAGAGGCTGCCAGGGGTTATGGTAGGTAGTGTCATATGTTCTGTTCTATTGGACGTAGAAACATGTTTTTAGTGTCATATTAAAGATAAGAATATCATCTAGATTCTTGTCTGCAGAGCTCGGATTTCCTTCTATGTCTTTAACTGCCTGTATCTCGAGTTCTATTGATAACAGATCACAAATTGTAATCTGAAAGAGGAGATTCCTATCTTAATATGACTCAAAAGCATGTTTTTTTAGGATTTACAGAACCAAAGGTGGGCCATCTGAAATGTCCACCCCCCTGCAACCTCTAAAAGTGATTCATCTCAGACAAATATGATCATTTTCACATGACTAGGGGGAGATTTTTTTTCGGTAGACAGCAAGATCTGACACAAAAAGAAGGGAATCTTTAAAGGACATTTCATTTGCATTTTCATTTCTTTTCGGTGCAAACTGCTTGCATATGTATTTACAAAGTGTCACAGCTGCACTATACAAAGGGACACAAAAATTCTGCTCTGAAATGGGCGTTACGTGCACAGGGGACCATGCACCCAATTATCAAGCAGTGTCCGAATAGGTCGCACACCCCATGTTAAAGGTGCACTAAGAAACAATTCCAGTGCAGGGGGCTCCAGATTCATGAAGACCGCGGGGACATTTACTTACCATCCCGTCGTGATGCCCGCTGTTGCGTGTCCGACGAGGTTTCGGGTTCTACCGCGATTCACTAAAATCATGCGTCCAATTTCCGCATGTGTCGCTTCCCCACCCAGGTCCGCCGGAGTTCACCTTCTTCTCCCAGTGCATCTGAATGCTGATCTGCAAACAATTTGCTTTTTAATTGCACGGTTTGTCCGAATCAGTGCGGTTGTCCGATGTCCGAGCAGCCATTGTCTCTCCTCCCGCGTTGTACATACTTATACTCACACTGAACTAATTCTAAATTAGGAAACTGGGAGAAAGTTTTCCGACCTAGCACTTAGTTCCGGAGCCTACAGACTTCTCTAAACAGCTCTTCTGATTTACTGCTATGCATTATTTCCTTTATTCTAGTCCTTAGTGGCTTATGACCCGTCATTCTTTATCTTCACAGCCGCAGAATTTTGCACTCGGACCCTCAGCGTGGAACAAAGTAAAAACAAACGTGTTCTGTGCGGAGCGTGTTAACAGAAGACAGCAAGATGTAATATTTGCCTTGGAAATTGTGTGACAAATGTGAAGTCACAACTACAGCTCAGCCCCGAAAAGTCATTAACATACGGCAGAAATGTTGTAATGACAATGTGGTGTGAGGGGCCTCACATGGGGGACAGAACTAGAAAACTGGCAGGTTAAACAGACTATCCATCAGAGTCAAAACTGAACTGGGGGGGGGGAGACTTAGCACATTGCTCTCCCCATATTATCAGATGCTTCTGCAGAATATGACATACAACGCATACAGAGATAAGAACCACATGTGCATAAAATTAGGTTCTATGCTTGTGGAATTGATATGGTGTCACGAATTTGACATCTTTACAACCAATTAGTTTCATTTTCCATTGACGAGCAGAGCTATATGTGGATTACATTTTGCTGGACAGGTTCAACTTTTAGGGGGTTTCCTTGCCCGAAAGAAGGTCTTGAAACACTGGCTTTCTTACAAAAAAATTGATGCACACATCCATCCTGACTCCAAAGCATAAGGGACCATACTCTCTAGACTAATGCTTGTTAAACCACCCAGGCCCGACCCATTAAGGTGAACTTCTCAATACCCCCCTTTTGGGGGTACAAAAAAAAAACAAAT
This sequence comes from Engystomops pustulosus, assembly GCA_019512145.1. Classification (NCBI taxonomy): domain Eukaryota; kingdom Metazoa; phylum Chordata; class Amphibia; order Anura; family Leptodactylidae; genus Engystomops; species Engystomops pustulosus. Next base: position 49,475 of record WNYA01001575.1, read on the forward strand.
TAATACTATTTATTAAAGGACATCTACCACAGAATGAAAGAGTATATGCAAATGAGCCTGTGGGGCTCCAGGCGTCATTAGTTGTTAATGGAGCCTGGAGCCCCTCAGGCTCACTTGCATACAGCCTTTCATCCTGGTGGTAGATGTCTTAACTGTCTCTGTTTTTGCCTTTTGCTTATGTTTACCATCTGCAGGGCCGGCTCCAACACTGGGCAGCTGGGCAAGTGCTGGGGTCCAGAGCTGCTGTGGGCCCTACATAAGGCTGTACATAAGAAATCCATGGGGGTTGAGGGGAGCTGATATCTAATGAATCTATAGGGGGGCGAGAAAGGCTTTATATAAAATAACCATGATGGGGCAGTTTTTTTGGATGATAAACTAAGGAATATTTTAGAGAACAGGAGACTGTTTCAGTTTCTAAGATTTTAATGTCACCATGTGAGTCCTGCAAAGGAGCCCAATGGCTCTGTCGCCCAGGGGCCTACTAAAAACCTGGGACCGACCCAGACCATGTGGAACAAAACTAAATATGTAATATCTTGTGATGCATACACCCACCTATAAAAAAATTGCATTATGAGTTGCTGCCGGGACTGGATCTGGGTTGATCATAAACGCACAGCCTTGTGCAAGTGCTGTTAAAAGGGTTAGAATGTAGCTATGATCGCTACTGTTGTGTTACGTTCTGAGAATCTTCTGGAACAACTACAGAAACATGGGAGGACACCAGCAGCTCTTTTAATAAGTAGCTTCTTATTAGCTTTGGGTTAATGCATTTACACTCTCTTGTCTACTGCCATCCAATTATGCTTTTTGGGGCTGTAACATGAAAGCCAACACAAAGCTAAAAGCTAACAAGTCACTGTATTGCTCCAATATGTCACTATACTGTTATATTTCTAGTCAGGCTAGAAGCCACCATGTGTAATCAGCATTGACATATCAGTAACAGAGAATACATCTCTGTATTCCATACAATGACATCCTATGTGTATGGCTGTGGCTAACTGCGGTGATGTAAAGTGAAAGCCTGGTGGATGGAATTTACAAATCTTCTCGCCACCTGCTGAACTTAAAGCGTTTGAACTTCAGGCTGCGTTTCACGTCCAGGTTTTTTTACATCGTTTTTAATGCCAAATCAGAGGAGTGGCATAAAGTAGAAAAGACATAGTTAGCACATCTCAGTTATATTTTCAAAACTGTTTTTATAGAAAACTCGAAAATGGGAACGCAGCCTCAATCCACCTGTCAGGATCAGGGGTGGTGGATCAGAGCAGAAATTGTGGTGGTGAACAGGCATGAAGTCAGACAGCAGCACGGGATCAGAGTTGGGGACGTAGCGGAAGATCAGGGCAGGCGGCAAAAGGTTGGAATAAGGAATGTAGCAGGAGGTCACAACGGGAATCACACAGGCAGAATGGGAACGCTTTCTCAGAGGCATAGAGCACAAGATCTGGTAGGGGGGACACAGGAAGGGACCGGATATTTAACAAGGAGGACAGACTGGTACTTTAAATCTTTGTAAGCCGGGCATGGCACACCCTAGGAGGCAGGGATGCACGCACAAGAGCATGGGGACCGGCACTGGAGCGAGGAGTAAAGCTGCAGCGGGCACCAGGGACACAGCATGGGCATCCGTGACACCACTCTGACAACATGTATATGGTCTCACGGTACAAAACAAGTAGCCACTGACTAATATTTGCTGTAATGTGGTGGAATGTCTTCTGCCTCAAAGCGGTTTTCTTTTGCACCTTCTGTTGGCTTAGTCCATGCTAAAATAATGAGACAAAAATTTTGTCTCAAATTGTGGCCCACATTAGGGCACACCCGCCTTTCTGTGAAATCATGTAAAGCGTTATGGAATTTGATGGCGCTATATATGGATTATTATTAGTATGCCCTCTTCCTATTAGTTTGTAAAAGTATCTCAGATGGTCTATAACACTTAAATGTGAACAAATTTTAGATTTTGCCCTCAAAATTTATGGTTACATTTGTGGCTAAAATTGACCAACAAAAGAGGGTCCAAAAAATATATAAGCCATAAAGGCAACAAAAAATTTACATCCCAAAAAGTTAAGTTATAAATTTCAAAAGCAAGACGGGATATATGCAAAGAGTATGGTAACTTTATTAAGCAAAGAAATTCATAAAAAACTATTAAAAAGCACTACATGTGACTAAGTCCAGCAGCCATCCCTTAGGTAAACACAGACATAAATACAGGATATTGACCAGGAACAGTAACCTGGTATTGGTCAGAACTACCAGCAATGCATTAAAACAATATTCAAAATATGAAATGTAGAGCCACATAAAGATTGAGTAGTTCGACCATAAGAGCAGCAATTTGAAATAGTACCTAATGGTGCATAATGTGGTCAGGGAGGGAGCTGGAGGAAAGATTTCCCACGCGTATCGCCTGTCTATGCAGGCTTCCTCATTTGTGGCTAAAATTGTGCAATAATTCAGGCACATTTTGCTTAGTTTATTTCCTGACCTTTTAAAATATACTTTCATATAGTATGGGGGTTACTTACGATGCCCTCCGTCTGCCCAGAGTAGATATATCAGAAGGTTCCGGTTGGAGAGAGGCGCCAGTCGGCACATTTAAACCAGGCCTCCAACTGGCGTACAATGTGCTTTATAGCTAACTAGCACCCCCACTCCACCTCACTTGCTTTTGGGCGTGCCCCCTCCTTCACCCCTTTAACGCCCACTTGGCGTGGAGGTGGTTGTAAGGGAGAAATAATCACAATTTTTGGACCATGGCGACCAACAATTGCCATTGCAGGGCTGTACTCCAAAAATACCATACAAGCCCTGATAAATATCCCAGAGCACCTAAATATTCCACGGGGTTGTTGTAGCATTTGTTGTAACATTACGCAGTAAAGGACATCACATAAAGGCCTCCTAGAAGTTCATCTGTGACTTTTTAGTACAAAACATCAAAATCGTAAAGAATAAAAAATGGAAACAAGACTTTCTCATTCCCTGGAAGCACAAATATTGTAAGAAATGGTTTATAGAATGAAAACATACCATTTTTAGAGCTGTATTTACCAGGACTGGAAACCCCTTAATACCAATTGGCACCCACTAGAGGTTTCTACTACTAAAAACATTCTACACAAATAGCCATTGATTTAAAGGTAGTGTCAGGATTCCAGGTTGAAAGAAATTTCTAAGCAGTGCCAAGGGGGGTTATTTTGTTCTGGAATTTAGTATCATCCGAGATCAGAAGTTTTACCACTGCCCAGTTTCATGCACTTGGCTCTGCGTGTGAGCCCTTAGGCCTATATCACGTAGTCATTTATAAGGCTGCATTTTAGGATCCAGCAGAAACATCCACATGATATGGGACCTTAAACATGAAAAAATACATCAAAATCCCACAATTTCAGGTCTCCAGGCACCACCAAACTCTGTGTACGAATATGTATTAATTTAATTAATACCATTTGCTTTATGCATTATGAACATACCTTGAGAATGCTGTAGCTACACTGATGAAAACATATTTAGTTTAATCCTGAACTGAGTGGTTTTGCTGACAAAAACATTTACTATAAAATAAAATTATGATAATGAGTCTCTGTCGCTTCTCCTCATTCTAATTATGCAATACTCCAGCCTTGACTTGCACAGCATAAGCCGAGAATAAGTCATCACTGGGTTATTCCTGACAGGCAGTTAGTAATCAAGCGCTGCACCACCCCCAGCTGCTGTGTATGAGTCATCCAGCTCATGTTGATTAGTCCTGTATTGGACAGTTAGGCAGCTCTTTTATGTACGGCAGCCACCTGCACCAGCTTTCCCAAGGTCCTGAATTTTATAATTGTTTTTGAGCAAAACCACTCGGATCAGGGATTAAACAATTTGCATATCGTACACTGATTTCAAAGATTTTCCTGCATTCAAACCACAGATTTCAAAAACAAGGATCATGCTTATGATGTATGACACTATCCCCCACAAGGGCCATATGCTTGTTTATATGTGACCCAAGAGGGGTGACAGCATCTCCTTAAATGTAATGTTATTTATAACATAAGGAAGTAAGAATTTGAGCATCAGGCCCATTTGGCGCATGAGATCTTAACAATTAGCCTTAGTGAATCATATTTCTGCAACTTCTCTTTGCGTCTAGATTTCTGTCCATGAGAAGCCTGGAGTCCATTAAGTGTATTTATCTGAAGTCCCGCCTGGCAGTGGGAGGGTTAACTCACAAGCCGTAGACTTTCTCTGATGGGAATTCCGAGAAGTTCACAATGGCTCCATTCATGAGCGCTTAAGGAAAAATGCTTCAATTCTATTATTGGTCATATTGATCATACAACCAAGCAGCTGCCGGGGGCAGAGGACACTTCCCTGTGTGCAATATGTGACAGCATCCGCTCTCTCTTGCCATGGCTGCTAGACTGTCTGTTCATTCGTTTTTATCTTTTCATTCATTTATACATTAGTTTGCTCTCTCGGTTTTCTTTGGTTTTCACAGCTCAGTAAATCTGGACATTTAGAGAATGCATACAGTCCCTAAAGCCAACTGCATAGATCAGCGTGATGGAAAGCAAAGTTACGACCCATCTCATACCAAAATTCTCCAAAGCCCCATTAAGGGAAACTAAATGTGGCAAGGGAGGGAAAGCATGAAAAGTGTACTGCACATGTTAGATACAGAAAAATCACTCGATGAATCAGGCAGAACATATCAGATGTATTGCAGTGTTATCTGAAGGAACAGACATTATATAGAAATATTCTTGTTTTATCAACATGATTTAAAGAAATCTATCATCCAAAATTCATTCATGATAAACTACTCATACTCACACTTACTCATAAATCAAGCACCGTGACTGTGGAATCTGCTTATTATTTTATCATGGTCTCCTTACTACTAAATCAACTTTAAAAATGATGCTAATGGCTGCTTAAGTCAAAATGTGCTCTGGCAGGCTTTAGCACTAACTTCACAGGTGTTACACTGTACCATAGCTCCCAAACCGTCCCGCATTCAGTGGGGACAGTCCCGCTGTTCCACCGTACGGGCGGTTGGGAGGAATGTCCTGCTTGTCCTGCCTCCTGGTCCCCGCCCTGACTTGCTAGAACTGCAATGCAGGAACAGGAGGTCAAGCAATGATCAGCTTGTGCGCCTGCACACGTCTATCGTAGATATGTGGACGGGTGGTAGCCTCCTCCTATGGCTGGCCTGCCCCCCTGCTCATATCTGAGAGCTCCGGGAAGAGGAGGAAGCAGGAAGAACGAGATAAAGGTAAGTAGCAGGAGGACAGTAGCCACTATATGAGGGAAGATGGAGGAGGACAGGAGGGCCACTATGTGAGAGAAGATGGAGGATACAGAAGGCAATATATGAGGGAGATGGAGGAGGCTCGCAAGGTCACTATGAGGGGAGTGAGGGAGGATAGAGGGCCACTATATGAGGGAAGAGGAGAGGAGGACAGGAGGCCACTATGTGAGGGAAGATGGAGGAGTACAGAAAGCACTATATGAGGGGAGATTGGAGAAGGCTGCGAGGTCACTATATGATGGGGAGTGAGGGAGGAGGATAGAGGGCCACTATATGAGGGGAGATGGAGAAGGACAGGAGGACACTATATAAGGGAATTATAGGAGGACAGGAGGCCACTATATGAGGGGAATTATAGGAGGACAGGAGGCCACTATATGAGGGGAGAGGAGGAGGAAAGGAGGCCACTATATGAGGGGAGATGGAGGAGGGACAGGAGGCCACTTACTAAGGGGAAATATAGGAGGACAGGAGGCCCACTATATGAGGGAGGATGGAGGAGGCACAGGAGGCCACTATATGAGGGGAGAGGAGGAGGACAGGGGGGCACGATATGACGAGGGATGGAGGAGGCTGTGAAGCCACCATATGAGGGGAGACGGAGGGAGGCCAGAGGAAGCCACTATATGAGGGAGATGGAGGAAGTATATAGGGCAGTATGAGGGGAGATGGAGGAGGGAAGTAGCCACTATATGAGGGAAGATGAGGAGGAGGACGGAGGCCACTATATGAGGGTAGATGGAGGAGCATATGGGGCAGCAGTATATGAGGGGAGATGAAGAAGGATAGAGGGCCACATATGAGGGAAGAGGAGGAGCGACAGTAGCCACTATATGAGGGGAGATGGAGGAGGGCAGGAAGGCCCCACTATATGAGGGGGAGAGGGGAGAGAAGGACAGGAGGCCACTGTATTAGGGGAGATGGAGGAGGACAGGGAGCACTATATGAGGGGAGATGGAGGAGGACAGGAGGACACTATATGAGGGGAGATGGAGGAGGATAGAGGGCCTTTATATGAGGGGAGATGGAGGAGGACAGTAGCCACTATATGAAGGATAATGGAGGAGGACAGGAGGCCACTATATGAGGGAAGATGGAGGACGACAGGAGGCCACTATGTGATGGAAGATGAAGAAGGACAGGAGGCCACTATATGAGGGGAGATGGAGGAGGACAGCTAGTGTGTGCTGCATCTGCTGACATGCTGCATCATCCTAATATACAGGTGAGAGACACAGACATCAGCCTACACATGAATTGACATGTTCTGCTTGTAACATGGCTGCCTGGAGTGTGTATCTTCCTATACACAAACACACAGCACACACAGGCTGCAGGGGGCGTGGCCCCTAGCAGCAGGAAGCACATCATTAACAGCCTCCACCAGTATACAGGCTCAGGTCAAAGATGGGGGTGGGCTTTTGCTATCCACACTCATGAATAGAGCGGGACAGCTTGAATATGCTAATGCTTCATTGGACATTTCACAGGTCATTTGCATACAGCTTTAGGACCTCATTGCTTAGGTTTACAGGCATGTAAAGGGACAATGAAGGGATAGAGGCAATGCTCTCTAATGGCAGTTTATGAAAATATATTTGGTTAGGGGGTTATTTGCATGACGGGTCTCTTTAAGGACACCTGACGTACACATGACCAAAAAATGGTTACATGAGCTTTGAAAAGCAAAAGCAAAAAGCAATGATCGGCTTGTAAGGTATCTGTAATTAAGTTTTACTTATAATCTTGTCCCAATGACAAAAATTTTGAAAAATCATGACACAAAAAAATTATAAAAATACAGTTCGACTTAATACAAAATTCAACCTTAGGGACAAACCTATAGAACTATATTGCATGTAATCGGAGACTGCCTGTACCAGCAAGTGTCCGATAAAAAGTATAAAAACAAACTTTTTGAGAACACACATAACTGGGAATGAGGACATAGGAACCCCTTTGCTAAGGCACCAACCTATGGGGAAAGGTGCCTTAAAACCCCTCACAATCTACAAATTGGCTACTAATTTGCAGGGGGAACTCAAAGTGTTTAAAAGAGAAGTGAAGCTGCACACGAAGCAATATCGGTAGTAATACAGTTATCATGTACTGCCTTATGTGATGGATCTTATCTATAGCTGAGTTAACCCCACCAAAAATGCGACTTTTGGCAGAATGGTGAAAAAGGCGAATTGAGTAAAGTAACAGCCAACTTCATCAGCTTGAGAATAGTGGTTATGTATCTATACAGTCAGCTGACACATTTCTACACGGAGGTTAAAATAACAAGCCTGTTTGTGATCACTGCTTGTTCTTGGATAACTAATAAACCTGTTGCAAGCAGTATTTAATTGTATTAGGGAAAAGGGGTGGAGCGGGAGGGGTCAATCATTTTGAAAAATGTTCATTTAAGAGAGAATTGCCAGAGCATGATGTTTCTCCAAACTAATAAGTACTTTAGCCTGACTTAGCCTTGACTACACTTATGTTTAATGCATGAATATATATAAACGTACAATTGTTATGCAATTTGTGAAGCTTTTCTTGAAAAGGTACAGCGGGGGGTACACAAATTGCAGGTTTTTACCATGATATGTTCACTACTGCACAAAGAAGGAGCCTAATAGGGCAGATTTATCAAGCTGTCTAAAAGTCAGAATATTTTAGTTACCCATGGAAGCCATTACAGCTCAGCTTTCATTTACCATGAATATTTTAAAGGAGAGCTGTGATTGGATGCCATGGGAAAACTAAGAATACTCTGACTTGCTTGATAAATCTGCCTCATGTGAATACACAACAACAAAAAATGAATCAGTGAGGTAAGGAATATTAGGTGGTGAGAAATGACACACAAAAATATTCAAGTTAAAATTAATATCACAGCTGCGCAAATCCCAAAAAAACGGAACAGTCCAACGAAAGTGCGATCGGCCAAATAAGCCCCAAAGTGTCTGTATGTTTCAATATTAGAACTTGAATTAATATCAAGGATAAAAATGTTCTATTGATGGCAATTAAAGGGGTTGTCCAGGATTTTTTAAAGACATTGCTGTTTTTTTTTCCTCTCGTGACCATGGTATTGCAATTATGGCCAAAACACATGACCACGGTCTGCCCATGTACCACAGACTGGGCCTGGCCCGATTTTACGGATTGATTGATGACAGTCATTAGTTTTTAGCCTAAGCTCCATTCATTACTATACAGCCGAGCGCAATATCAACACGGTGTGGAGCGTTTTTGGAAGAAAGCAGCCATGGTTTTCTACTCCAGGACAACCCCTTTAACTTCTTAGTTGTTATGACTTTATTCTTTGTAGATATATTGCAAAGGGTAGATCACGCAGGAGAGGATGGAAAAACCCCTTTAAGGAAATAACACAATGGCGCAATGTCAATGATATATACTAATATAAGCAATTTCAAGATACGTTTACTCATTTTCCATGCTATATACTGATATATGTATTTATGCATATTTATTGTAAAGTTGCAGGCTTTAATTGTTCTATATGTGTCAAATACTGTGTAATAGATTTTTTTACACAATTTTTAATAGTTGACTAATATCTTTATAGTTTATCTTTAAGAATTCGTTTTTTTTGGGGTACTGAACCAAGCCAATACACAAGGTTATTACATAAAGAACGACATCCATAGTTGTCAATGAATAACATTTCTGTGCTCCTAATTCTTTTCTTTATCCTTTCTACATGGATATGATATGATGTTAAGACAACCTTATGGCAGCTCAAATTGTAATGGCAAAATGAGTCATTTGATGTGTGAATTCACACATGACAAATCTGTTGCAGGAAATAACAATCAATTCCATACATCTGAAATTAAAAGGTTTTGCCATCAGGATCATGGATTTCTGCAATCGCAATTATCCCACTGCAGATGTAACTTGCCACCAGATTTGGACCCTTACACTCCCCTCCTTCTAGAATTTCCTCTTATTGTCCCATCCTCAACTATAAAAACTTTCTCCCAAAGTCATGTAAAATTGCTAAAGATGAGTCAAGTTTAGAGGCTGCCAGGGGTTATGGTAGGTAGTGTCATATGTTCTGTTCTATTGGACGTAGAAACATGTTTTTAGTGTCATATTAAAGATAAGAATATCATCTAGATTCTTGTCTGCAGAGCTCGGATTTCCTTCTATGTCTTTAACTGCCTGTATCTCGAGTTCTATTGATAACAGATCACAAATTGTAATCTGAAAGAGGAGATTCCTATCTTAATATGACTCAAAAGCATGTTTTTTTAGGATTTACAGAACCAAAGGTGGGCCATCTGAAATGTCCACCCCCCTGCAACCTCTAAAAGTGATTCATCTCAGACAAATATGATCATTTTCACATGACTAGGGGGAGATTTTTTTTCGGTAGACAGCAAGATCTGACACAAAAAGAAGGGAATCTTTAAAGGACATTTCATTTGCATTTTCATTTCTTTTCGGTGCAAACTGCTTGCATATGTATTTACAAAGTGTCACAGCTGCACTATACAAAGGGACACAAAAATTCTGCTCTGAAATGGGCGTTACGTGCACAGGGGACCATGCACCCAATTATCAAGCAGTGTCCGAATAGGTCGCACACCCCATGTTAAAGGTGCACTAAGAAACAATTCCAGTGCAGGGGGCTCCAGATTCATGAAGACCGCGGGGACATTTACTTACCATCCCGTCGTGATGCCCGCTGTTGCGTGTCCGACGAGGTTTCGGGTTCTACCGCGATTCACTAAAATCATGCGTCCAATTTCCGCATGTGTCGCTTCCCCACCCAGGTCCGCCGGAGTTCACCTTCTTCTCCCAGTGCATCTGAATGCTGATCTGCAAACAATTTGCTTTTTAATTGCACGGTTTGTCCGAATCAGTGCGGTTGTCCGATGTCCGAGCAGCCATTGTCTCTCCTCCCGCGTTGTACATACTTATACTCACACTGAACAAATTCTAAATTAGGAAACTGGGAGAAAGTTTTCCGACCTAGCACTTAGTTCCGGAGCCTACAGACTTCTCTAAACAGCTCTTCTGATTTACTGCTATGCATTATTTCCTTTATTCTAGTCCTTAGTGGCTTATGACCCGTCATTCTTTATCTTCACAGCCGCAGAATTTTGCACTCGGACCCTCAGCGTGGAACAAAGTAAAAACAAACGTGTTCTGTGCGGAGCGTGTTAACAGAAGACAGCAAGATGTAATATTTGCCTTGGAAATTGTGTGACAAATGTGAAGTCACAACTACAGCTCAGCCCCGAAAAGTCATTAACATACGGCAGAAATGTTGTAATGACAATGTGGTGTGAGGGGCCTCACATGGGGGACAGAACTAGAAAACTGGCAGGTTAAACAGACTATCCATCAGAGTCAAAACTGAACTGGGGGGGGGGAGACTTAGCACATTGCTCTCCCCATATTATCAGATGCTTCTGCAGAATATGACATACAACGCATACAGAGATAAGAACCACATGTGCATAAAATTAGGTTCTATGCTTGTGGAATTGATATGGTGTCACGAATTTGACATCTTTACAACCAATTAGTTTCATTTTCCATTGACGAGCAGAGCTATATGTGGATTACATTTTGCTGGACAGGTTCAACTTTTAGGGGGTTTCCTTGCCCGAAAGAAGGTCTTGAAACACTGGCTTTCTTACAAAAAAATTGATGCACACATCCATCCTGACTCCAAAGCATAAGGGACCATACTCTCTAGACTAATGCTTGTTAAACCACCCAGGCCCGACCCATTAAGGTGAACTTCTCAATACCCCCCTTTTGGGGGTACAAAAAAAAAACAAATTAATACTATTTATTAAAGGACATCTACCACAGAATGAAAGAGTATATGCAAATGAGCCTGTGGGGCTCCAGGCGTCATTAGTTGTTAATGGAGCCTGGAGCCCCTCAGGCTCACTTGCATACAGCCTTTCATCCTGGTGGTAGATGTCTTAACTGTCTCTGTTTTTGCCTTTTGCTTATGTTTACCATCTGCAGGGCCGGCTCCAACACTGGGCAGCTGGGCAAGTGCTGGGGTCCAGAGCTGCTGTGGGCCCTACATAAGGCTGTACATAAGAAATCCATGGGGGTTGAGGGGAGCTGATATCTAATGAATCTATAGGGGGGCGAGAAAGGCTTTATATAAAATAACCATGATGGGGCAGTTTTTTTGGATGATAAACTAAGGAATATTTTAGAGAACAGGAGACTGTTTCAGTTTCTAAGATTTTAATGTCACCATGTGAGTCCTGCAAAGGAGCCCAATGGCTCTGTCGCCCAGGGGCCTACTAAAAACCTGGGACCGACCCAGACCATGTGGAACAAAACTAAATATGTAATATCTTGTGATGCATACACCCACCTATAAAAAAATTGCATTATGAGTTGCTGCCGGGACTGGATCGGGTTGATCATAAACGCACAGCCTTGTGCAAGTGCTGTTAAAAGGGTTAGAATGTAGCTATGATCGCTACTGTTGTGTTACGTTCTGAGAATCTTCTGGAACAACTACAGAAACATGGGAGGACACCAGCAGCTCTTTTAATAAGTAGCTTCTTATTAGCTTTGGGTTAATGCATTTACACTCTCTTGTCTACTGCCATCCAATTATGCTTTTTGGGGCTGTAACATGAAAGCCAACACAAAGCTAAAAGCTAACAAGTCACTGTATTGCTCCAATATGTCACTATACTGTTATATTTCTAGTCAGGCTAGAAGCCACCATGTGTAATCAGCATTGACATATCAGTAACAGAGAATACATCTCTGTATTCCATACAATGACATCCTATGTGTATGGCTGTGGCTAACCTGCGGTGATGTAAAGTGAAGCCTGGTGGATGGAATTTACAAATCTTCTCGCCACCTGCTGAACTTAAAGCGTTTGAACTTCAGGCTGCGTTTCACGTCCAGGTTTTTTTACATCGTTTTTAATGCCCAAATCAGAGGAGTGGCATAAAGTAGAAAAGACATAGTTAGCACATCTCAGTTATATTTTCAAAACTGTTTTTATAGAAAACTCGAAAATGGGAACGCAGCCTCAATCCACCTGTCAGGATCAGGGGTGGTGGATCAGAGCAGAAATTGTGGTGGTGAACAGGCATGAAGTCAGACAGCAGCACGGGATCAGAGTTGGGGACTAGCGGAAGATCAGGGCAGGCGGCAAAAGGTTGGAATAAGGAATGTAGCAGGAGGTCACAACGGGAATCACACAGGCAGAATGGGAACGCTTTCTCAGAGGCATAGAGCACAAGATCTGGTAGGGGGGACACAGGAAGGGACCGGATATTTAACAAGGAGGACAGACTGGTACTTTAAATCTTTGTAAGCCGGGCAGGCACACCCTAGGAGGCAGGGATGCACGCACAAGAGCATGGGGACCGGCACTGGAGCGAGGAGTAAAGCTGCAGCGGGCACCAGGGACACAGCATGGGCATCCGTGACACCACTCTGAAACATGTATATGGTCTCACGGTACAAAACAAGTAGCCACTGACTAATATTTGCTGTAATGTGGTGGAATGTCTTCTGCCTCAAAGCGGTTTTCTTTTGCACCTTCTGTTGGCTTAGTCCATGCTAAAATAATGAGACAAAAATTTTGTCTCAAATTGTGGCCACATTAGGGCACACCCGCCTTTCTGTGAAATCATGTAAAGCGTTATGGAATTTGATGGCGCTATATATGGATTATTATTAGTATGCCCTCTTCCTATTAGTTTGTAAAAGTATCTCAGATGGTCTATAACACTTAAATGTGAACAAATTTTAGATTTTGCCCTCAAAATTTATGGTTACATTTGTGGCTAAAATTGACCAACAAAAGAGGGTCCAAAAAATATATAAGCCATAAAGGCAACAAAAAATTTACATCCCAAAAAGTTAAGTTATAAATTTCAAAAGCAAGACGGGATATATGCAAAGAGTATGGTAACTTTATTAAGCAAAGAAATTCATAAAAAACTATTAAAAAGCACTACATGTGCTAAGTCCAGCAGCCATCCCTTAGGTAAACACAGACATAAATACAGGATATTGACCAGGAACAGTAACCTGGTATTGGTCAGAACTACCAGCAATGCATTAAAACAATATTCAAAATATGAAATGTAGAGCCACATAAAGATTGAGTAGTTCGACCATAAGAGCAGCAATTTGAAATAGTACCTAATGGTGCATAATGTGGTCAGGGAGGGAGCTGGAGGAAAGATTTCCCACGCGTATCGCCTGTCTATGCAGGCTTCCTCATTTGTGGCTAAAATTGTGCAATAATTCAGGCACATTTTGCTTAGTTTATTTCCTGACCTTTTAAAATATACTTTCATATAGTATGGGGGTTACTTACGATGCCCTCCGTCTGCCCAGAGTAGATATATCAGAAGGTTCCGGTTGGAGAGAGGCGCCAGTCGGCACATTTAAACCAGGCCTCCAACTGGCGTACAATTGTGCTTTATAGCTAACTAGCACCCCCACTCCACCTCACTTGCTTTTGGGCGTGCCCCCTCCTTCACCCCTTTAACGCCCACTTGGCGTGGAGGTGGTTGTAAGGGAGAAATAATCACAATTTTTGGACCATGGCGACCAACAATTGCCATTGCAGGGCTGTACTCCAAAAATACCATACAAGCCCTGATAAATATCCCAGAGCACCTAAATATTCCACGGGGTTGTTGTAGCATTTGTTGTAACATTACGCAGTAAAGGACATCACATAAAGGCCTCCTAGAAGTTCATCTGTGACTTTTTAGTACAAAACATCAAAATCGTAAAGAATAAAAAATGGAAACAAGACTTTCTCATTCCCTGGAAGCACAAATATTGTAAGAAATGGTTTATAGAATGAAAACATACCATTTTTAGAGCTGTATTTACCAGGACTGGAAACCCCTTAATACCAATTGGCACCCACTAGAGGTTTCTACTACTAAAAACATTCTACACAAATAGCCATTGATTTAAAGGTAGTGTCAGGATTCCAGGTTGAAAGAAATTTCTAAGCAGTGCCAAGGGGGGTTATTTTGTTCTGGAATTTAGTATCATCCGAGATCAGAAGTTTTACCACTGCCCAGTTTCATGCACTTGGCTCTGCGTGTGAGCCCTTAGGCCTATATCACGTAGTCATTTATAAGGCTGCATTTTAGGACCAGCAGAAACATCACTGATATGGGACCTTAAACATGAAAAAATACATCAAAATCCCACAATTTCAGGTCTCCAGGCACCACCAAACTCTGTGTACGAATATGTATTAATTTAATTAATACCATTTGCTTTATGCATTATGAACATACCTTGAGAATGCTGTAGCTACACTGATGAAAACATATTTAGTTTAATCCTGAACTGAGTGGTTTTGCTGACAAAAACCATTTACTATAAAATAAAATTATGATAATGAGTCTCTGTCGCTTCTCCTCATTCTAATTATGCAATACTCCAGCCTTGACTTGCACAGCATAAGCCGAGAATAAGTCATCACTGGGTTATTCCTGACAGGCAGTTAGTAATCAAGCGCTGCACCACCCCCAGCTGCTGTGTATGAGTCATCCAGCTCATGTTGATTAGTCCTGTATTGGACAGTTAGGCAGCTCTTTTATGTACGGCAGCCACCTGCACCAGCTTTCCCAAGGTCCTGAATTTTATAATTGTTTTTGAGCAAAACCACTCGGATCAGGGATTAAACAATTTGCATATCGTACACTGATTTCAAAGATTTTCCTGCATTCAAACCACAGATTTCAAAAACAAGGATCATGCTTATGATGTATGACACTATCCCCCACAAGGGCCATATGCTTGTTTATATGTGACCCAAGAGGGGTGACAGCATCTCCTTAAATGTAATGTTATTTATAACATAAGGAAGTAAGAATTTGAGCATCAGGCCCATTTGGCGCATGAGATCTTAACAATTAGCTTAGTGAATCATATTTCTGCAACTTCTCTTTGCGTCTAGATTTCTGTCCATGAGAAGCCTGGAGTCCATTAAGTGTATTTATCTGAAGTCCCGCCTGGCAGTGGGAGGGTTAACTCACAAGCCGTAGACTTTCTCTGATGGGAATTCCGAGAAGTTCACAATGGCTCCATTCATGAGCGCTTAAGGAAAAATGCTTCAATTCTATTATTGGTCATATTGATCATACAACCAAGCAGCTGCCGGGGGCAGAGGACACTTCCCTGTGTGCAATATGTGACAGCATCCGCTCTCTCTTGCCATGGCTGCTAGACTGTCTGTTCATTCGTTTTTATCTTTTCATTCATTTATACATTAGTTTGCTCTCTCGGTTTTCTTTGGTTTTCACAGCTCAGTAAATCTGGACATTTAGAGAATGCATACAGTCCCTAAAGCCAACTGCATAGATCAGCGTGATGGAAAGCAAAGTTACTGACCCATCTCATACCAAAATTCTCCAAAGCCCCATTAAGGGAAACTAAATGTGGCAAGGGAGGGAAAGCATGAAAAGTGTACTGCACATGTAGATACAGAAAAATCACTCGATGAATCAGCAGAACATATCAGATGTATTGCAGTGTTATCTGAAGGAACAGACATTATATAGAAATATTCTGTTTTATCAACATGATTTAAAGGAAATCTATCATCAAAATTCATCATGATAACTTACTCATACTCACACTTACTCATAAATCCAAGCACCGTGACTGTGGGAATCTGCTTATATTTGTATCCATGGTCTCCTTACTACTAAATCACTTTTAAAATGATGCTAATGGCTGCTTAAGTCAAAATTGCTCTGGCAGGCTTTAGCACTAACTTCACAGGTGTTACACTGTACCATAGCTCCCAACCGTCCCGCATTCAGTGGGACAGTCCCGTGTTCCACCGTACCGGGCGGTTGGGAGAATGTCCTGCTTGTCCTGCCTCCTGGTCCCCGCCCTGACTTGCTAGAACTGCAATGCAGGGAACAGGAGTCAGCAATGATCAGCTTGTGCGCCTGCACACGTCTTCTAGATATGTGGAGGGTGGTAGCCTCCTCCTTGGCTGGCCTGCCCCCCTGCTCCATCATCTGAGAGCTCCGGGAAGAGGAGGAAGCAGGAAGAACGAGATAAAGGTAAGTAGCAGGAGGACAGTAGCCACTATATGAGGGAAGATGGAGGAGGACAGGAGGGCCACTATGTGAGAGAAGATGGAGGATACAGAAGGCAACATATGAGGGAGATGGAGGAGGCTCGCAAGGTCACTTATGAGGGGAGATAGGGAGGATAGAGGGCCACTATATGAGGGAAGATGGAGAGGAGGACAGGAGGCCACTATGTGAGGGAAGATGGAGGAGTACAGAAAGCACTATATGAGGGGAGATGGAGAAGGCTGCGAGGTCACTATATGAGGGGAGTGAGGGAGGATGGATAGAGGGCCACTATATGAGGGGAGATGGAGAAGGACAGGAGGACACTATATAAGGGAATTATAGGAGGACAGGAGGCCACTATATGAGGGGAATTATAGAGGACAGGAGGCCACTATATGAGGGGAGATGGAGGAGGAAAGGAGGCCACTATATGAGGGGAGATGGAGGAGGACAGGAGGCCACTTCTAAGGGGAAATATAGGAGGACAGGAGGCCACTATAGAGGGGAGATGGAGGAGGCAGGAGGCCACTATATGAGGGGAGAGGAGGAGGACAGGGGGGCACATATGACGAGGGATGGAGGAGGCTGTGAAGCCACCATATGAGGGGAGACGGAGGGAGGCCAGGAAGCCACTATATGAGGGAGATGGAGGAGTATATAGGGCAGTATGAGGGGAGATGGAGGAGGGAAGTAGCCACTATATGAGGGAAGATGAGGAGGAGGACGGAGGCCACTATATGAGGGTAGATGGAGGAGCATATGGGGCGCAGTATATGAGGGGAGATGAAGAAGGATAGAGGGCCACATATGAGGGAAGATGGAGGAGCGACAGTAGCCACTTATGGAGGGGAGATGGAGGAGGGCAGGAGGCCACTATATGAGGGGGAGAGAGGAAGGACAGAGGCCACTGTATTAGGGGAGATGGAGGAGGACAGGGGAGCACTATATGAGGGGAGATGGGGAGGGACAGGAGGACACTATATGAGGGGAGATGGAGGAGGATAGAGGGCCTTTATATGAGGGGAGATGGAGGAGGACAGTAGCCATATATGAAGGATAATGGAGGAGGACAGGAGGCCACTATATGAGGGAAGATGGAGGACGACAGGAGGCCACTATGTGATGGAAGATGAAGAAGGACAGGAGGCCACTATATGAGGGGAGATGGAGGAGGACAAAAGGCCATTGTATGAGGGGAAATGGAGGAGGCTGCGAGGCCACTATATGAGGGGAGATGAGGGAGGACAGGTGGACACTATATGAGGGGGAATTATAGGAGGACAGGAGGCCACTATATGAGGGGAGATGGAGGAGGACGGGGGGGCACTATATGAGGGGAGATGGAGGAGGCTGCAAAGCCACTATATGAGGGGAGATGGAGAAGCATAAAGGGCCAGTACATGAGGGGAGATGGAGAAGGATAGAGAGCCACTATATGAGTGGAGATGGAGGAGTACAGGAAGCCACTATATGAGTGGAGATGGAGGAGGACAGGAGGCCACTATATGAGGGGAGATGGAGGAGGATAGAGGGCCAGTATATGAGGGGAGATGGAGGAGGACAGGAGGACACTATATGAGGGGA
>WNYA01001576.1:0-20291 GCA_019512145.1 Engystomops pustulosus
TTAATTTTCCTGTAAACTATAGGCCCAAAAAGTTATGACAATGTGCGTTATACAGATACCCCACAACTGACAGTGTAATTTCATCGAAAATCGCTGTATAAACTATGTGTATTTGACGCATAAATCTGTCTGTAAACTATAGGCCCAAAAAGGTATGACAATGTGCGTTATACAGATACCCTACAGCTGACCCTTAGTGATAGGTCCACAAATCACTACAGCAGCTGCATAAAAGTCAAACAGATTTGTTCCTATTCGATTTTGTCACTAAATATTACTGCTATTTGGGGTATACAGATCCCCCTGAAAGAAAAACCAGGGATTGGTCCACCAATCCCTACTGCAGATGCATGAAAGTCAAATTGATTTTTTCCTATTCGATTTTATCACTAAATAGAACTGCTATTTGGGGTATACAGATCCCCCTTAAAGAGCAACCAGGGATTGCAGCAAGAATCGTTAGTACACACAACAGTTGCAGCAGCTACAAGCTACAGGCAGCACAGGAAGTGTGAGATGTAAAATGGCTGGGTTTTATAGGGCTGTGTGACATCACATAAGCCTGCCGGTCACTGATTGGCTTACAGGTCTTCAGATGTCAACGGGGGTGTTCCTTTCCCAGAGTTCTCTGCCCCATATAACACGTTGTTTTCGCGCCCATTTAGCTGTAAAAAGAGTTGAAAAAACGACTTTGTTCCTGCGAATCAGCATAAACTTCGGCTTTGTGACGAATAAAATTTTTCCTGAAATCATAACCGAAGTTAGAATCTTTAGAATTGATTCGCCCATCTCTAATCCTCAGAATAACGGGTAAGTAAAGAGAGGCAACCAGAATCTAGGCTGCTATCTATGGCACTTTGTCTCTGCTCGACAGGACGATTGGTCCTCCATCTTACCTTGGGCGGATTTTTCTTATAATTCTCTGAACTCAGAATCTGCCGTTGCTGCTTCCTTCTACATTGTCTATGGACGACTTCCACGCCCACCTCTTCCTCCTGCCGTTTCTTCTGTTGTTCCTGTGGTGGAAGAACTGTTACAAGATCTTAAGTCCATCTGTGAGAAAACTCGCCACTCTATATTTCGGGCATCTTCCCGCACCAAAACACAGGCCGACAGGAGACACAGGCCTCCTCCAGTTTTCTCTCCAGGAAATAAGGTTTGGCTCTTCTCCAGGTATATCCGTCTTAAGATCCCCAGCTACAAACTCCTCGTTTTCTAGGTCTGTTCGAGGTATTAAAGTGTGTCTCCCTCCCAGCATGCACATTCCGAACTCCTTCCATGTCTCCCTCTTGAAACTGGTCATCTTGAATCGTTTCTCCTGGCAAATAGCTCATCCTGCTCCAGTGGTTGATTCCACCAATGTCTATCAAGTGAAAGAGGTTCTGGACATGAAGTTGATTAGAGGGAGATGGTACTTTCTCGTTGACTAGAAGGGGTTCAGACAGGAGGAGAGATCGTGGGAGCCTGAAGACAGCATCCTTGATCGTGCACTTCTGCAGAGATTTTTTTCAGACCCGTGTGCCTCCGTGTGCTGCCTCTCCCCCCCCGGCAGTCTCACTTACCTTGCCGCGCTCCAGCGACGGTGTCCTCACTTTGGTACGCGTCCCATGCTCCTAGGGCGCGCACGTGGGGGCCACATGAGATTTGAAAGGCCACCGCACCACTAATCGGGCGCTGGTCATCTGTCATTTGTAAATGTCCTACCTCTTCCTGTGACCCCTGACAGATCTTTGTGTTTCCATGCCTGAGAGAAAGCTATATTCCAAGCCCTCTGCAATTATCCTGATTTCCCATTGTGACCTCGATTCCATTCCTGACTCCAATCCCATGCTGCCTGTCCTGACCTATTGTTTTGTACCCGCCCCTGATCCCGTGCTGCCTGTCTTGACCTCCTGCCTGTTCCTGACCACAAGTTTGACTTACGATTCTGCACTAAGCCTTGTTCCTCCATCGTGGAACAACCTTGTGGTACCATGTCGTAATTAGTCCAACCTGCTTTGCAGCAGCGTTAAAAATAGAGGAGTTCCTCGGTAATTCCTCCTGGCTCTCTGTAGGTTTCCTGCAGTGGTCTCCACTATGGAGCTCGTTCCACTAGCGTGTCTGGAAATCCACGAAGATCCTACGCTGGAAATTTGGTACAAATAGTGCGTTTTATCGGGGTAAACAAGTAAAAATTCTTTATTGTCATATACTCACAAAAATACGTTTTTAAAAGCGTGCATCACATAAAAGTCCATACGGATGCCAAACACCTTACCCAACCTAGGTTTCGCCTTTCTGGCCTCGGGGCTACAGAGAGTCAGGCGGAATGGAGTAGAGCACAAACATTTTTTCTGTTTTGACAGATATTAGTCAGATATTAGTCTCCACCCACTTCATCTTTTGTCAAACACTTTCAGAACAGAAAATGCCATAACTTTGGAAAGAAAAGAGGGAGCGGCACAAAGTAGGTATCATTCTGTTCGTTTTCAAAGGGGGAATCACATATAAGAATTTTGTAAAGTAAGTTTAACTTTACGGTTACGCTTTATTAAATTGCAGTTATGAAAAACTCTAAGTGGAAAAAAGAATTATTTTCAGCAAAAACGCACTGAATAATATTTGCTTAGTGAGTATATGATTTTTTTTCTTAGAAACAGTATCACTTCCTTTAGATCATCTTTTATATATTATATTAAAGGGAATCTGTCATCAAGAAACCCATTTTTGGCAGTTCCCCAGTACCTACGGAGCATAGTACATACACTGCCAAAGTGTTTTTGTATAAAAAATAGGTTTTACAGAAAAAAAGATATGTTATATTGTACCTTTCATTAGCATCTGCTGTGTGACTAGGCACTCGTCCACTGGGAGTGGCTTGAAAGGAGCAGTTTCCCCCCACCCTTGGGTAACAGCTCCTCCATGTGTCCTTTTTAAATATATGAATAACTCCCCTCACTCGGGATTGGCTGTAGAGGAGCAGGGGGCGTTGCTAAGAAAGTGATGGGTGTTTTCATATATTTGGAAAGGACACATGGAGGAGCTGTTTCCCAAGGGTGCGGGGAAACTGCTCCTTTCCAGCCACTCCCAGTGGACTAATCAAAGCTCAAATATTTTGTTTGAGTTTTTATTTATTTATTTTTAAGTTTTTTATAACAACAATAAGCTTGAACAAAATGAAAGGACAACTGACCACAGTATGTTATTCTCCGAGTATACACAGTGATAAGAATAAACATTAGCACATATGAATCGATACAATTTATCTACAGTATAGATAATTGACATATGAGATATTGGAGATAAGGGCCAGAGAAGTTGTGATCAGTGACATTCAGAACCGAAACTACATTGACACAAGACTTTCAAACATACACATAACCAAAACAACATACACTATCACATTTATTATGAAGATGATGTAAAATTTTGGGGGGCATTTCCTATTGACATACACTGAGTGATAGTGAGGGATGGTACTATTTATGAGAAGGACACAGCCTTGCAGGGGCAGGGGGGGGGAGGGGTTATGATATTTTGAGGACATTATCGCCACTCTCTGGGCGTAGTATAGAGTGAACTGGAAGAAAATCTTGTCATAGTGGCCATTAACTGCTTCATTCATGACTCCCAGTAGACATTAACCGGGGAAAGTTAAAGGGGCATATTTATCAGGACCTCTGCACCACGCCAGTGGCGCAGAGGCCCTGAAGCAATCGCAAATGCTAGCTTATTGCTAGCACTTGCGATTATTTTGCCCTCTCCGCCACCTTCAAGCCAGTGGGGCGTGAATGAGGGAGCCGCGACCTGCCGAGCCGAGGGCACTTGCTGCAGTTGGCGACTTTTCACAAGTCAAAAGTCGACGTGCCTGGCGTAGGATAAACGCTGCGCAGCCGGCTTCTCTCGATACATCAAGAGGCCTCGAGCACCAGTGTATGATAAATATGCCCCAAAGTGTCTATTCAAGAATTCCAAGACAACTGCCCAACGCATAATAACCTTTGGGCAGGCCCAGACGCAATGCATGAAGGACCCCATGTCAGCCAGACAATGGAAGCATAAGTCATTAGGCATAACCCCCATGTGAAATAGTCTTACAGAGGTGAAATATACCCGATGCAGAAATTTGGACTCTATTAGGAAGTCCCTCGCGCTCACTACAGAATCAAAGTAGGAGAGTTCGACTTCCCTCCAGTCATCATCAGACAGGTCAGGGATATGACTACTCCAGCGTTCATGGTCTGGTGCCCTGTGCTTGCAGGAGACCATAGACCTGGGTGAGTGGCTTAGGGAGATACGCAGTGCCTAACAAGGTTTCCAATTTTGAAAATTTTAGTTATCAGGTTAGTATAGCCAAACTAGGTCCTGAAAGCATGGCGTAACTGTGTGTACTGAAAGGAGGCTATGGCAGGTAGGACATAACACTCCCGTAGCTCTATAAAGGAAAGCAACTTCTTATTTGCATTCAGAAGTTGACCCCAGCAGACCCCCCACATCATCCACCCAGGGAGAGAGAGGAAATGGGTGAGCTATGGGTTAAGCCACAGAGGGTTCCTAGGCAAAAGATAGGGGGACCCAGACTCCCCGACTAGTACCTGAGCCCTGTGCCAACATACCGCAACATCCCATATAGGGAGCAGGATTTTTGAGGGGGGCTGTATCTGTATAGTAAATTCGTAAGAGGTTCGTATGATCCAGTGATAGCCCCTACTAAAGCAGTAGCAGCAATGCTCCTATCAATATCAATCCACCATTGAGCCTACATTATCTGGGCGGCCAGGTAATATAGGGAGTGAGGAGCAGTTATTCAAGCGAGATTCAGTTGTGAATATCGGTGGTTTTCTATGTTTCAATTCTGTGTAGGCCTGAACCTTGCGAGATACCTGAACACCCAAGTATTTGAAATGTGACACTACCTGGACTGGGACAAGGAGGGGGTCATTCCTTTATCCAATAAAGGGAAACGCACTGATTTATCCCAGTTGAAAGGCCTGAGAAGGACCTGTAGCGGTCAATCAGGGATAGCAGGGACAGGAGGAAGGGGCCGGCATCTTTAAGGTACACAAGTGTTTCATCCGCGTACATGGAGACTTTCTCTATGATGTTGTCTCTAGCAATGCCTTTGATGTTATATGAGTGGTGGACAGCCATGGCAAGGGGTTCAATTGCAAGTGCAAATAAGAGCGGGGATAACGGGAATCCCGGCCTAGTGCCCATAGCCATGGGGAAGGGGGAGGAAATGTTAAAATTAGTCCTGACCCTGGCTCTAGGAGCAGTTTATAAAAGTTTGACGAGAGCTATTAACATGAGGTCCCATCCCACCCGCCCAGTCAAGGAGGTGAGTGACTCAGGATGAGAGCCACAATCCAATGCCACTAAGTACACTTGAGTAGGATCAGAACCAGGGCTTCACATCTCTCTTTATACCATTCCCCTCCCAGCCCAGGTGTCTTTCTAGCCAGTTCTAACTCTTTCGCTGAGATGGGGGCATCAAGCTCAGACGACTGTACTGGAGATAAGTGCAAAAAAGGAAGTTCACCAAGTGGAAGGGCTTGGCAGCATCCATGACTAGACTCTCGATTAAGACATCAATAGTAGAGGCCAACTACAAGGTGCTTATGCGCTGGTATATGCTCCCGACTAGACTCAGACAGATGGGCCTTAAAAGGATGAAATGTTATTTAGAGGCTGTGGACAGGAGGGCACGTTCTTCCATACATGGTGGACTTGTCCGATAGTGGCCACCTTCTGGAAAGCAGTCTGGGACCTTATACGAAACTTTTCAGAGGTTACCCTATCCAGGGAGCCATTAATAGTGTTATTGAAGGACACTGTACCAGAGATACCCAAGGTTAAATGCAAGTTTATCCAATATGCCTGTCTAGCTGCAAGTATAGTGATAGCTAGGGCGTGGGAGTCCCAATCTATACCAATGGGGTATCTGACAGCAAAGCTTACATGGATGATGGTTAATGATAGTCTGAGTTGCTTATTAGACGGCACCTTGAAAAAGTCTGGGGGTCGTGGCCCTCCTCCCTTTCAGATGCTTGATAAGACATAGGATTGCAACCATTTGGAGACATGCAAGACTTCAGTGGGAAAAGTGCGAAAGAACAGGATTCGTGCCTTCCCCACACACACTCTCTTTCCTTTTATGTCCTTTTTTCTGTTTGTCTTCTGTCCAGGGAACAGCAAATCGCTATATACCGCCCCCCAGCAATCACTGTAATGAGCCTCAAGTAATCATTATATACAGCTCCCCCAGCAATCACTGTATACTGCTCCCCCAGAAATCACTGTATACTGCTCCCCCAGCAATCACTGTATACCGCTCCCTCAGCAATCACTGTATACATCTCCCCCAGTAATCACTGGATACAGCTCCCCAGCAATCACTATATACAGCTCCCCCAGCTATCACTGTATACATCTCCCCCAGCAAACACTCTACACAGCTCCCCCCGCAACCACTGTATACAGCTCACCAGCAACCACTATATACAATCCCCCCAGCAATCACTGTATACAGCTCCTCCCTATTACTACATATAGCCCCCTATAATAACTATATACTGTCCCCCTATAATAACTATATATACCCCTATAACTACATATAGCCCCCTATGACTATATACATACCCCCTATAACAATTATATACAGTTTCCCTATAACTATATACACATCCCCTATTATAAATGTATATAGACTCTTACAATAACTATATAATGTTCCCCTATAACTATATATAGTCCCCCCAGAATACCTATATACAGTCACCCTAAAACAAACTAAAACACCCCCTATAATAAACTATACACAGTCCCCCTATTATAACTATATACACCCCCTATAACTACATACAGCCCCCTATAACTATATACACACCCCCTATAACAACTATATACAGTCCCCCTATAACTATATACACACCCCCTATTATAACTGTATAGAAACTCCTATAATAACTATATACAGTCCCCATGGAATTACTATATACAGTCCCCCTATAACTACATACAGCCCCCTAAAACTACATACAGCACCCTATAATAAATCACTATATACTGTCCTAGGTATAAATAATAAAATTGTTCTCACCTTCCATCGTTCCCTCGATGTGCGACGTCCTCATCCTCCCTCATGGTGTCAGGTTGGATGTAAACAAAGATTGCCATGATGTAACGGTGCTGTGACGTCACACGCTGCCACTTCATACTATGCACCACCAGCGGCAGGAAGCCGCCATCTTTGCCTGAAGCCCGATCGTCTATGGCAGAGCAGGGAACTTATTGTTCCCTCGCTCTGTCATAGACTAAAGAAAGGACACCAGCTTGCATTCGGCCTGCCGCCCGTGGCAAAATAAACTGCATTTGGTGGGGGCCCCTTGAGGGGGCAAAGTGGTGGGGGCCCTAGGGCGCGAGCCCCCCTTATGATCTGGCCCTGGGTACGGCTACAGTATGTCATTAAAGTTTGTTTCATGGAACAATGCAAATTGTATTCCACCTGGACATATGAAGTCGGAAAAAGTTGGACTTTCTGATTGGGTTTCTGATTGCCAATAGTACAATTTGGACTTCAGTAGATAGACAAGGTGGGTTAGTGATACGTATAACTAACCAACTGTACTATGAGGAGACAGGATATTGTTATAACAAGGTTTGGAGGAGAAGCACAGCCCCGCTACACTAAGAAGATGGTAACATCAACACTATTAGAATGAGGACCAAGAGAAGATGTCATTCCTTTTTTCATTCAGGAGGGGGAGCTTTCCTGGCAGCCTGAGCCGCACAGGGGGCAGAATCTGCCCAATGAAGAGCCTCAGTCGGTGAGGCAAAGAATCAGGTCTTTTGACCATCCACAATATGCAGATGTTCCAGATTTTTAATGGACTTCTTGTATCCCTTTTCTCGAAGAAGAGAACGAGCTTCAGTGAATTGCGAGCGTTCTTCACTGACACTGAAAAGTCACAATAGAAGGGCACTCTGTTATTGGCATACATATTTCCCCTCGAAGGTTGTTAGTCCTTACACGGTTTTCTAGGTCATGCATTCAGTCGAATGACGCCACCATTGGTCGCTGGAGGACGCTGATTTGCTCCGGCATCGGCCTCTGGAAGTCCTCAACCTCAGAAACAGTGCACTCCACTTCCATGATTCTCTCCTCAGCCTTATGTACATCATGTCTCAGTAAAACAAAACCCGACGCAGTTTGTTAACTTTTGTAACTGGTTGGGCTTGACACAGATTAATGGCCACCAGTACCTCAGCAAAGGGTCGGATCTGAAGGGTCGGTTATGTCCTCCAAAAATGCGGGCTGTGGCGGGCTTTGGGAGCCCTCAGAGAGGGGGATGAATCTGGAGGCCCCTGATGGGAGCAAGGCTGTGTTTGGGATAATTTCCCCAATTTTTGAGCAGCATTTGTGCCAGAACTACCTGAGAAGTGGAGCACACCTGAGCATCCAGCGGCATCCAGTGGTCCAGAAACTGAGTGTCATCTGGAAAGGACTCATCATCTGAGGACGGCGCAGAGGTGCATGAAGCCATTTTAGAGTGTTTAGCGCTCCTCCTCCTATTGCCCATGGTGGCAACCAGGGCAGCAGGAGAGTTTATCAGGGCTGATAAAAATTAATAACACCAGGCTATTCGCAACGGAGAACCTACAGGGCACCCTTGGAATTCTTCCAGAAGCTTACAGTTTAATCAAATCCACACAGTGCTGTCATTGAAAGGGTTAATGTATGGCAAGGCTCTAGGAGAGAAATCAAACGGTCTGTGTTGGGCCTAATAGAATACATAGCGCAGAAGCACCAAGCTGAGAACTGTCCCTAGGCAGGTTATTTTCCTACCTCCTTCTTTGGAGGAGACCCAAGGAGCCACTGAGTATAGGCCACGTGTGTGTGACAGTGGAGGATGGAGGCAAGTGGCAAAATAAGATGGTGCCGGCCACATGCATACCAGGCTGAAGATGGCGGCAGCTGGGCACCACTACCTCTCTCAGCACTGACAGGGTTATAATTTTGCCAACTCAGGAGCGGTGGCAGATGGGGGCCTCCGGGTAATTATTCAGGGGTCTAGGAGGTCTTCAGCGTGTGTCTGCTCAGTCCGGCATTAGGCCACCTTAGAGCTCATATTAACCCCTTCCTGATGCGCACTGTAATAGTATGATCGGATCAAGATTTGAACGGCAACATAAAGTGTTTGTCAGCTGCATATTGAAGCTGACACCCTGCTGTAACACCCACAACTGGAGATCCCTCTGATCGCAGGTGTTAACTGTTCACATTCTGTTGCATATAAGAATTTTGTAAAGTAAGTTTAACTTTACGGTTACGCTTTATTAAATTGCAGTTATGAAAAACTCTAAGTGGAAAAAAGAATTATTTTCAGCAAAAACGCACTGAATAATATTTGCTTAGTGAGTATATGATTTTTTTTCTTAGAAACAGTATCACTTCCTTTAGATCATCTTTTATATATTATATTAAAGGGAATCTGTCATCAAGAAACCCATTTTTGGCAGTTCCCCAGTACCTACGGAGCATAGTACATACACTGCCAAAGTGTTTTTGTATAAAAAATAGGTTTTACAGAAAAAAAGATATGTTATATTGTACCTTTCATTAGCATCTGCTGTGTGACTAGGCACTCGTCCACTGGGAGTGGCTTGAAAGGAGCAGTTTCCCCCCACCCTTGGGTAACAGCTCCTCCATGTGTCCTTTTTAAATATATGAATAACTCCCCTCACTCGGGATTGGCTGTAGAGGAGCAGGGGGCGTTGCTAAGAAAGTGATGGGTGTTTTCATATATTTGGAAAGGACACATGGAGGAGCTGTTTCCCAAGGGTGCGGGGAAACTGCTCCTTTCCAGCCACTCCCAGTGGACTAATCAAAGCTCAAATATTTTGTTTGAGTTTTTATTTATTTATTTTTAAGTTTTTTATAACAACAATAAGCTTGAACAAAATGAAAGGACAACTGACCACAGTATGTTATTCTCCGAGTGTACACAGTGATAAGAATAAACATTAGCACATATCAATCGATACAATTTATCTACAGTATAGATAATTGACATATGAGATATTGGAGATAAGGGCCAGAGAAGTTGTGATCAGTGACATTCAGAACAGAAACTACATTGACACAAGACTTTCAAACATACACATAAACAAAACAACATATAATATCTCCTTCATTATGAAGATAAACCACAGCCTGAGTATCTATAAAGCAGTATAAGGATTTTCACACCATCTGGATCAAATGATGTAAAATTTTGGGGGGCATTTCCTATTGACATACACTGAGTGATAGTGAGGGATGGTACTATTTATGAGAAGGACACAGCCTTGCAGGGGCAGGGGGGGGGGGGGGGGTCCTGAAATGTCGAGGACATTATCGCCGCTCTCCAGGCGTAGTATAGAGTGAACTGGAAGAAAATCTTGTCATAGTGGCCGTTAACTGCTTCATTCATGACTTCAGGAGACATTAACCGGGGAAAGTCAAAGGGGAAAAATTATCAGGACCTCTGCACCACGCCAGTGGCGCAGAGGCCCTGAAGTATTCGCAAATGCTAGCTTATTGCTAGCACTTGCAATTATTTTGCCCTCTCCGCCACCTTCACGCCAGTGGGGCGTGAAGGAGGGGGCCGCGACCTGCCCAGCTGAGGGCACGGCCGGCTGGGTGTGGGTCAGCACAGGGCGTTACTGTCCCCGCACCTGCGCACTGGCTGCAGCCGACGACTATTCATAAGTCAAAAGTCAACGTGCCTGGTGTAGGATAAACGCTTTGCAGCCGGCTTCTCTCGATACATCAAGAGGCCTCGAGTGCCAAAGTGTCTATTCAAGAATTCCAAGACAACTGCCCAACGCACAAGTGGATCATTATTCAGGTTGAGCTCCTTCACCGGTGGACGATTGGAAACTTCTGAGAAATCAGCCTTAATTCTTTTAATAAGCGTCAGCCTGTCACGCGACTGTCAGTCGACAGGCGTGTACGCGTATCGGTGATGAGCCACCAGCTGCCACTGAAAACCCGCTCGGGACAGACTGCTAGCTGCATGGGAGGCTAGAGACCTCCAAGGCGTACAGCGCCGCTTCGGCGCACATGTCAGCTTTTGAAAACCCAGTAGTGTAGGAGAGTGTGGTGATCATTTAGGACTATGGTATGGTCGTAACGTATGCCCCACCATCTTTCTGTAAAGTCGCCACTACTCTGGCGCCAGACTGGGGACAGGTGACAGTGTCTTGCTGGGTGACATAAAGCTGGCAAAAGCTTGGTAAAGCGTACCACGCCAGTGGCGGACAAGCTTGCCTGCTCCCTACTCTCCCTCGCCTACTATGTCCCGCAGACCTACGCACTCTGCCGATCTAGCGCTGTCAGAAGGGAATTTGTTTCAGCTTGTGGCACCAGGCTCGCTTTGTATTCACATTCTCACACTCTCTTTCCTCTGCAGGGATGAGAGTGGAAAGATTTTGCTTGTACCGTGGGCCAGGAGATGAACAATCCCAAATCGGTGCGAATAAATCTTGAACGCGAGGGTCACGGGATAGCAGCTAGCTAGAAATGCCCAATGCGCCAGAGTACCACGCGTAGAATTCACCCATCCCACTGCCCTGACTGTCCATTTTCCTCCTCCTCACACTCCTCCAACTCCTCTTCTTCTGCCCATACAGCGACTGCACAGTGAAGCTCAACAATGGTCCCCTCTTGTGTCTCGCCAAAAGTCTCCTCCTCTTCTCTCATCCTCCTCCACCTCCACCTCCTGATATGCGCTGCGAGAAACAGCACCTCAGGTGCCTTTGGCTATCAACAAGGAATATCTTTCCCCGTCTTTGTGACGAGCGCAAAGCTTACGATTCATGCCGGACAGAGAGATTTTTATCAACAGGCCAAGCCAGCGGGCATGGTGAGGCTGATGATGGGCGGCACGCCACTGACCATCTGTGTTGAACTCCTCAAATCAGTTACTACTAGCACCTGACCAGCTATTCAGACATCCACGTCCACTACCTCATTGTAACTCGAGTGAAGCTGACTGCCTACTAACAGTTCTGGTGGAAGTGTGCATCTGGCAGTCTACAATCGTCTTCGTGCTGGTAAACTCTGATAACATGGTCATGTTGAATTCCACCTCGTGGGCACTCGCACAACACCTGGTGAGGGCAGTTGAGGCGGCGACATGCGTGCCCCTGAGGTGGCAGCATCGGTCTGGACTTCGAAATGCGCACAGATGCGGGCACCTTCGTGAGCAAATCAGAAAGATGGGGTCATGTCTTGAGAGAACGTGACACTATCATATTTAACACAGGACCCAGGATGGGACATGTGTCAGTGCGCAGTTGCATGAGCCGCCACCAGTTATCGCGCCGATTGTCACAACAACCATTCCCCCGCTTGAGGCTTCAGCGGTTGCAAGCCACAATCAGTCTGCGCCGTGGTGCCCCTGTAATAGCTTTTGGGCGGTAAGCCTTTTGTCGCCTAGCTCAGACAGTTGAGCACCGCCTGCGTCGCTTAGCGACGGGCACTTCGGCTGTTCCTAGAGCTACAACCGACTGATGGCGCCAGTGCCAGGAGGTAGTTTTCGGAGGAGGAGCTGTGGAGGAGGGGTGGGAGGAGCGAGGCATAGCTAAGGCCGTGAAGCACCGGGTGACCGAGTAGGTCCCGCAATCCTCGCGCGCAGTATATGAGCAGCCCCAGCGGGTCAGACTCGGGTCCCCAGCCTCCACAAGTTAAACCCAACTGTGCCTCAGCGATATATTAGGGTGGCCACTGCCCGGCAGCACTCGTCCAGTGTAGGTCGTGGTCAGGTGGGACCTTGTCAGAATACCGGACGTTGTCAGTGCACGGCATGATGTTGTGCTGACAAGGTCTGGTGGCAATGGGACTGGGACGGCATCATCGGGAAAAGTAAGTGCGGCCTGGGGTGCGCGAATACGAGGGGTCGGACCGCCAGAGGTTGCAAAGGCCTCGGTCTCTACTAGCCTATTAGGGCAGGCATATCCCAGGCTAAGCAATCTGGAGATGTGCACATTAAGGGGCTTGGGGCGTCGCGGTGTGCCTGGCACTATATTTGCTGTATTCGTCTCCGCTTCGGGGTAGGACGTAGGCTGCCACGCTGGATAGGATGCTATGAGGATGTGGTATGGGACGATGGGTTTTTAGATGCCAGGGTCCTCCCGACGGGTCAGGGGGCTGAATAGCAGCTGACACAGGGGATAGGCGCAGTGGGTGCACTGGCCGGAGGTGAAAACGGGCTGTTGCACTGGAGTGGGGTGCAAGTAGTCATTCATATGCCGGCGATACCTGTGGTAAGTTAAGTAGACCGTGTTGGTGTGAACCTCCTGCTGAGCCTGCAACGTTGCAACAATTCATCCGGGGTCCATCCCGGCCGTTTACCATTATAATCTGGCATAGGGCCCCTACTTCACCCGCGAATCATCGTGTTTCTAAGATCCTTGAGCAGCCCTCGCCGCAAGGCCCTCACCCACGGGGAGCTCACTAGTTGGACCAGTGAGCTGTATGCACCAGCTCTGTGCCCTTGCATCCTCCGTACCTAGGCACCACATCTGCCTTCCAACTGTTCAGGTCGAGGACTCTCCTCGTATCAGAAGCCACTGAGTTCACTACACTCGGGCCCAGCTCTCACCAGCTGGGTGCACCTCAGTTTCATCGCGCTTCCGATCTCTACGCAAGGTCCTGCTCCCCCCCGGCACTTCCTGCCTGCAACACCTCCACGTGTCTGAACCAACCCGTGCTGATCTACCATCGGCGGACACCATCTTTACGCACACCTTCCACAGCAAGAGGTCATCACTACCCACAGACTGTGAACTGGTGGACAAACCTGGGTCATCGGAAAATTGCTCGACAATAAAACGCAGAATGTTGTGGACTGTGGGAAGGGTCCAGAAAACCAGTTCCTCAGTATGGCGGTTCAAATCCAAAATTTTCCTGGATGGGGCAGACTGGGGGGTGGAGGAGCAGGACTGAGGTGCAGGAGCGGAGGAGTGGGATGCGGTGACATGGGTGGACTGCGTGGAAGACTGACTGTGTGGGACAAATTGCTCGAAGCATTGTCAGCAATTCCACACATCACTGTCGCAACTGTTTCTGATGGCTCCACAGTGCTCTACCACGAGTCCATTGAACTTCAGACATGAACTGGGAGTGGTACTCTGCGGCGTTCCCCGCTCCCTCATTACAGCAGGTGGTGTCTATCACCCCTCTACACCCCGCACCAGGACCGGCCTCTGACCCCGCAGTAGCTGCCGCCATCCCACCGCATCTCAAGTCCTCACCCTAAGCCCCGAGTTAAACATTCATTTGTAAAGAGAGTTAAACTTTTTTTTTCTTTTTTATGCTTTTTTCATGTTTTTTGTGTTTTTTGTGTTTTGTGGGGTTTGTTTGGGTTTTTTTGTTATGTGGGATGCTCTTAAAACCAAACATCCAACTATTGCTCTATGGCGATCTAGTCTAGCCAGAGTCAAACGGAAGCACACTACGATGCCAATGAGATGACACTGAGTTAGTGCCTAATAGAAATCCATCCCCTAACTGATTTTGCCACTTCGGCCTTGCTATGGATTGTGCGGCCACAAGCGCAGACACAGCGGTCGACAAGTCTCACTACAAATGCTAGAATGGCAAGTACATGCACTGCAGAAGATACACAGCCACCAGCAGATCACCAGAATCAATATATAGAACGTACTGTAGGCTTCAAGAAGCTGTTTGGTATTCTCCTAGGCTATTTTCTAGCCAAGTATCAAAGAAGCACACTACTATGCCAATGAGATGACATGATTATTGCCTATAGAAATCCCAACACCCACTTGAATTTTGCACTCGCCTTTTGCGATGGATATGTCGCCACTAAGCGCAGAACCAGCGGTCGCAGTCTCATACCAATTGCTCAGAATTGGAAGTACATGCACTGCAGGACAACTACAGCGCACCACAGATCACCAGTAAAAAAACACAAATATATGAACGCTACTGTAGCTTCAGAAGATGAGCGTTGTGATTCTCTATGGCTATTTTCTAGCAATATCAAGAGAAGCCATCACTACTAGCAATGACGATAACACTGAGTATTGCCAGTAGAAATCCAAACCCTAATAATTTGCTCACTTCGCCTTGTGCTATGGATAGGTGCGCACTATAGCGCAGAACACAGCGGTTTCGCCAGTCTCAATTCAAATGTTGCTTCAGAATTGGCAAGTCACATGCCGCAGACGAAAACTACAGCCTACGCCAGCGGATCAACCAGAAATAACTAATGATATAGAACGCTACTGTAGGCGCTTACAAGAAGCTGTTGTATTCTCCTAGTGGCTATTTTCTAGCCGACGTATCAAGGAAGCCACACTACTATGCCAGTGAGAAGACACGGAGTTACTTGCTAATAGAATCCCAACCCCTACTGAATTTTCCCACTTCGGCATGCTATGGATTTGCGCCATAAGCGCAGAACCACAACTGCTGTCGAAGTCTCCTACTACAATGCTCGATGGCAAGACATGCACTGCAGAAATAACAGCCACCAGCGTATCAACAAAATCCAAATATATAGACAACGCTAAGTTAGGCTTCAAGAACTGTGTGTATCTCGCTATGGCTATTTTCTAGCCAGTATCAAAGGAAGCCACATACTAGCCAGAAATGAGAATGACGACCTGAGTATTTGCCAAACGAAACCAACCCCTACTGAATTTTCACTTCGGCCTTTGCCTAATGGAATGTGTCGCCTACTAAGCGCAGAAACCAGCGTCGCAAGTCTCATGTCTCACAAACTGCTTCAGAATTGGCAAGTAACAATGCACTGCCGAAACTACAAGCCACCAGCAATCAACAGAAATCAAATCTAGAACGCACTGTGGCTTCAAGAAGCTGTTGTATCTCCTAGTGGCTATTTCTAGACAAGATCACAGGAAGCACACTACTAGCCAGATGAGTGACACTGAGTTTTGCTAATAGAATCCAACACCCTATGGGAATTTCCCACTTGCCTTTGCTATGAGTATGTGCGCCACGAAGCGCAAGAAACAGGGTTCGAAAGTCTCCTACAAATGCTAGAATTGGCAAGTAATGCATGCAGAAACTACAGCCACCAGCAGACAACCAGAAATCAAATATATGAACGACTGTAGGCTCAAGAAGGTTGTATTCTCCTATGGCTATTTTTCTAGCCAGTATCAAGGAAGCACACTCTATTGCCAGATGAATGACACTGAGTTTATTGCTAATATAAATCCAACCCTACTCGATTTGCCCACTTCGGCTTCGGCCTTTGCATGGATATGTGCGCCACTAAGCGCAGACACCCAGCGGTCGCAAGTCCACTAAATTGACTCAAATTGGCAAGTAAACTGCATGCAGAACTACAGCCACCAGCAGATCAACCAGAAATCAAATAATAGAACGCACTGTAGGCTTCAAGAAGCTCGTTTTGATCTCCTATGGCTATTTTCCTAGCAAGTATCAAATGGAAGCACACTACTATGCCATATGCGCATGACACCCTGAGGTTATTGCCTTAATAAAATCTCAACCCCTACTAGAATTTCTCCACTTCTGTCTTTGCTAGGGGATTGCGTGCCACTAAGAGCTAAACACAACGGTAAGCAAGTCCCCCGCTGTAATCCTCACAAAATGGTAATAGAAAACATGCCAATTAAATATAAAAAGTATAACGTTATTGAGCCCAGAAGGGTGTTGGTTTCTTGAGGAATCACTCCTGCCTACACCGTTAAGTCTTAATTAGAAACACCCTACCACGCTTCCCCTGACCGCAAGCAGCTCTCTCCCTGAGCGGATCCAGGACAGAATGAATCCGAGCAGCCGCGCCAGCGGCTATAGTCTATCACGGTACCCTGATCTGGCCAGCCCACCACTGCTAGTACGACGTGTAAGGGTACTGTACCACGTCATTGGTGAGTGCGTTCTGCTTGATGGTGTTCGCAAAGCACGGGAGTCTGGCCATTTCCGGCTCTAGATGAGGTGGCGTCCCTGTTTCCGACCAAACATGGCGGCCAGCTAGCAGTCTCGTCGCAGATTCGTTCCGAGTACTATCTAGTTGTCGGATGTACCCTAATGCTCGAACCGAGACATCAAGCTCGGACGAGCCATGTTTCTGCATCATCTCTATCAAATATATTATTCCTCTTAAACTTCAAAATCAGAAACAGGTG
This sequence comes from Engystomops pustulosus, assembly GCA_019512145.1. NCBI lineage: Eukaryota > Metazoa > Chordata > Amphibia > Anura > Leptodactylidae > Engystomops > Engystomops pustulosus. The sequence goes on from WNYA01001576.1 coordinate 17,170, forward strand.
GGAAAATCGAAACTTTGAATTTAAGAAGGGCTATACTTTCCAAAAATTAGGGCTGCAATTACGGATATAGAACTGGGGATCAGATACCTGTCCAACATGGTGTATACTAATGTTCAATGGGAGACATTCAATATATCCTGGGTTTTTATTACTTCTCAAATTTATTCCAATGGCAAGCAAAACAAACGGTAAGAGACGGGCTAGATTACCCCCGCGTCGATTGCTACAGCTAACGTTAAAAGGGCAAGTATAGAAAAAGAGGGCATTTAAAAATTTTAATCTATCGGGGTCACCTGAGGCCGTTCAATACTTACAAAAATTTACCAAAATCTGTAAAAAGAAATCCAATCATGCCAAAATACACATAGAAAGACAGGTGTAGTGCCAATAAAATCCCGGCAAAACAATCCAAGAATTTATTATAAGTATATCAATGCCAAAAAAAATGTGGGTCACAACAGGTGATCACCCCCTTATTCTGAAAATGGGGTCATCGCTGAACTGGATGACCAAGAGAAGGCTGACGAAGACACTATAGGTTTTTTTAGCTCAGTTTATTACAATAGAAGAGAGAACTTCTGACTTGGGTGGTGCCTAGTTGCCGGGTCATGTCACCTCGTATTTATAAGTAGACTGGCTGAATGTAGGCATTATCCAATCTAGCCTCTAAAATCAATGTGTACAAAGCTCCTGGACCAGATGGGTTGACACCCAAAGTCTTAAGAACTCAGTTCTGTTATGCTGACCACTGTCTAAAATCTTCGGGATGTCGTGTAATTTGGTGTGGTGGCAAGTACGGCGCAAGGCAAATGTGGTGCCAATATATAAACAAGGGTCTAGACTTCGCCAGCAATTACAGGCCTGTAAGCTAACTTCCATTTGGTGGAAAATACTAGAGAGGGTTAGTAAAGAATAATACGGAGTATGTGACATCACATGAATAAAGTGAAGTACCCAGCAGGGTTTACTAACAGAATAGAAGTTGTCAACTAACCTTAATCTGCTTATAAGAGTGAGCAGGTGCCTGGCCTGGATGGAGGAGCAGCTGTGGATTTGTGTTTGTGACTTGCAAGGATTTGACACGTCCCTCATAGACGTCTTGAGGGTAAAATTAGGGCTATTGGTTTGCAATGAATATCATGTGCATTGGAGTGAAAACTGGCTGAAGGATCGTATTCTCAGAAGTTGTGGTCATGTTCCTACTTCAGATATGGCACCATTATGTGGATGCGTGTTGTCACTCACGGTTCTGTGCTTGGGCACTAACTATTTAATATTTTTAATGATATTAGAGTAGAATTACATAGCACTGGTCTATTTTGCAGAGTAGACACCACTGTGTTGTGTACTATATAGTCTATGGGGATGTTTCATCGGCTGCAGGTGACTTGGAGCAAACTGAAGTTTGGTTATCCACTTGGCAAATGAGGTTTATTGGGATAAATGAAATGTTTGCACCTGGGGGGCCACAATCCAAAGGCACAATAGTGTCCTGTGGGGATAAATCTGGGAGCAGTCCCTGTTGAGAAGGACCGGGGGGTACGGTATAGAATAAATTGAATAACCGCATGCAATGTCAATCAGCTGACCTCTAAAAGCAGTTACGGAATCATGTCATTAGCAAAAGTGAATGGAACTCTCGTGAAGGATTAATATTACCACTATACAAGAGCATCTGAGTTCGGCCACACCTGGAATTTATAGCTGTCCAGTTCTGGCACCGGTCCATAAAAAGTGATGCCTGGAGCGGCGAGGGGTTCAACGTTAGAGCCACAAAAATGATTAAGAGGTATTGGGGGCTTGAGGTATGAGGAAAGATTAAAAACAACTAATTTATCTAGTCTGAGAAAGAGACGACTACGAGGGACATATTGAATTTATATAAATTATTGAATGCGTCCATACAAAAATATGGTGGTAAGTTGTTCCAGATTAAATCAAATCAAAAGACTGAGGGGGCGAGCTGGCTCCGGTGTAGAACCAAGGTTTAATCACCGGGAGCGACAGGCTTTTTTACTATGAGAACGGTCAATCTGTGGAATAGCCTGACTCAACGCTGGTCACAAGCGATGGACAAGCGTAGAGCTTCAGCAGGCGTTAGATGCCTTTTTACAGCTAAATACACATCTGCTAGGTTATGCACATAGGGAATTGTTCCCTAAAATCCTCTTCCTCATCCAGATCCTTACCTCTCCTGCGTTGAACTTGATGGACAAGTGTCTTTTTTCCCAACCGTATAACTATAAACTTGAAATAAACTTGAACAAAATGACAGGACAACGACCACAGTATGTTATTCTCGAGTGTACACAGTGATAAGAATAAAATTAGCACATATCAATCGATACAATTTATCTACAGTAATAATATGGACATATGAGATATTGGAGCTAAGGGCCAGAGAAGTTGTGATCAGTGACATTCAGACAGAAACTACATTGACACAAGACTTTCAAACATACACTAAACAAAAACAACATTATAATTCTCCTTCAATAAGATACCACAGCCTGAGTATCTTAAAGCAGTATATAGGATTTTCACACCATTCTGGATCAAATGATGTAAAATTTGGGGGGCATTTCTATGAGACTACACTGAGTGATAGTGAGGGATGGTACTATTTATGAGAAGGACAACAGCCTGCAGGGGCAGGAGGGGGGGGGGGGTGTCCTGAAATGTCGAGGACATTATCCCGCGCTCTCCGGCGTAGTATAGAGTGAACGGAAGAAAATCTGTCATAGTGGCCGTTAACTGCTTCAATTCATGACTTCAGGAGACATAACCGGGGAAAGTCAAAGGGGAAAAATTATCGGACCTCTGCACCACGCCAGTTGGCGCAGAGGCCCTTCATATTCGCAAATGCTAGCTTATTGTAGCACTTGCATTATTTTGCCCTCTTCCGCCACCTTCACGCCAGTGGGAGCGTGAAGGGGGGCCGCGACCTGCCAGCTGAGGGCACGGACCGGCTGGGTGTGGGTCAGCACAGGGCGTACTGTCCCCGACCTGCGCACTGCTGCAGCCGACGACTATTCATAAGTCAAAAAGTCAACGTGCCTGGTGTAGGATAAACGCTTTGCAGCCGGCGTCTCCTTTCGAATACTATTCAAGGTGCCGTCAGT
>WNYA01001576.1:20296-67468 GCA_019512145.1 Engystomops pustulosus
GCCAAAGTGTCTATTCAAGAATTCCAAGACAACTGCCCAACGCACAATAACCTTTGGGCAGGCCCAGACGCAATGCATGAAGGACCCCATGTCAGCCAGACAATGGAAGCATAAGTCATTAGGCATAACCCCCATGTGAAATAGTATTACAGAGGTGAAATATACCCGGAGCAGAAATTTGGACACTATTAGGAAGTCCCTCGGGCTCACCACAGAATCAAAGTAGGAGAGTTCCCTCCAGTCATCATCAGACAGGTCAGGGATATGACTCCTCCAGCGTTCATGGTCTCGTACCCTGTGCTTGCAGGAGACCATAGACCTGGGTGAGTGGCTTAGGGAGATCCGCAGTGCCTAACAAGGTTTCCAATTTTGAAAATTTTAGTTATCAGGTTAGTAGAGCCAAACTAGGTCCTGAAAGCATGTCGCAACTGTGTGTACTGAAAGGAGGCTATGGCAGGTAGGACATAACTTTCCCGTAGCTCTATAAAGGAAAGCAACTTCTTATTTGCATTCAGAAGTTGACCCCAGCAGACCCCCACATCATCCACCCAGGGAGAGAGAGGAAATGGGTGAGCTATGGGTTAAGCAACAGAGGGTTCCTAGGCGAAAGAGAGGGGGTCCCAGACTCCCCGACTATTACCTGAGCCCTGTGCCAACATACCGCAACAGCCCATATAGGGAGCGAGATTTTTGAGGGGGGTTTGTATCTGTATAGTAAATTCATAAGAGGTTCGTATGATCCAGTGATAGCCCCCACTAAAGCAATAGCAGCATTGCTCCTATCAATATCAATCCACCATTGAGCATACATTATCTGGGCGGCCAGGTAATATAGGGAGTGAGGAGCAGGTATTCAAGCGAGATTCAGTTGTGAATATCGGTGGTTTTCAATGTTTCAATTCTGTGTAGGCCTGAACCTTGCCAGATAACTGAACACCCAAGTATTTGAAATGTGACACTACGTGGACTGGGACAAGGAGGGGGTCATTCCTTTATCCAATAAATGGAAAAGCACTGATTTATCCCAGTTGAAAGGCCTGAGAAGGACCTGTAGCGGTCAATCAGGGACAGCAGGGATAGGAGGGAGGGGCCGGCATCTTTAAGGTACACAAGAGTATCATCCGCATGCATGGAGACTTTCTCTATAATGTTGTCTCTGGCAATGCCTTTGATGTTATCTGAGTGGCGGACAGCCATGGCAAGGGGTTCGATGGCAAGTGCAAATAAGAGCAGGGATAATGGGCATCCCGGTCTAGTGCCCCTAGCCATGGGGAAGGGGGAGGAAATGTTAAAGTTAGTCCTGACCCTGGCTCTAGGAGCAGTGTATAAAAGTTTGACCAGAGCTATTAACATGAGGGCCCATCCCACCCGCCCAGTCAAGGAGGTGAGTGTCTTTACCTCGTTTGGGGAGGATTACAATAAGAGCTTCTCACATAGACTCAGGATGAGAGCCACAATCCAATGCCACTAAGTACACTTGAGTAGGATCAGAACCAGGGCTTCACATCTCTCTTTATACCATTCCCCTCCCAGCCCAGGTGTCTTTCTAGCCAGTTCTAACTCTTTCGCTGAGATGGGGGCATCAAGCTCAGACGACTGTACTGGAGATAAGTGCAAAAAAGGAAGTTCACCAAGTGGAAGGGCTTGGCAGCATCCATGACTAGACTCTCGATTAAGACATCAATAGTAGAGGCCAACTACAAGGTGCTTATGCGCTGGTATATGCTCCCGACTAGACTCAGACAGATGGGCCTTAAAAGGATGAAATGTTATTTAGAGGCTGTGGACAGGAGGGCACGTTCTTCCATACATGATGGACTTGTCCGATAGTGGCCACCTTCTGGACAGCAGTCTGGGACCTTATACGAAACATTTCAGAGGTTACCCTACCCAGGGAGCCATTAATAGTGTTATTGAATGACACTGTACCAGAGATACCCAAGGTTAAATGCAAGTTTATCCAATATGCCTGTCTAGCTGCAAGGATAGTGATAGCTATGGCGTGGGAGTCCCAATCTATACCAATGGGGTATCTGACAGCAAAGCTTACATGGACAATGGTTAATGATAGTCTGTGTTGCTTATTAGACGGCACCTTGAAAAAGTCTGGGGTTCGTGGCCCTCTTCCCTCTCAGATGCTTGATAAGACATAGGATTGTAACCATTTGGAGACATGCAAGACTTCAGTGGGAAAAGTGAGAAAGAACAGGATTCGTGCCTACCCCACACACACAGTCTTTACATTTATGTCCTTTTTTCTGTTTGTCTTTTGTCAATTTGTGTATTAGATGTGAGTACAACATGTATCATTCCACTGTTTTCTTTTCAGGTACGGTCAGGGTGGATCAAGGTTGGTGGGGGCCCTGGGCGCAAATTATGGTGGGGCCCTCCATTGAATGTAGTCCAGACAGGGAACACCAATCGCTATATACCGCCCCCCAGCAATCACTGTATACAGCTCCCCCAGCAATCACTGTATACATACCCTCTTCCTGTGTTAAACGTGGACTTTTCCAAAAAGAGAATTTACATGTTATGTCCTCATGTGTGATTCACCACAGGGGAGTCTTTTCTGTGGTAAGAGACAAGCTTGAGAAGGCGCACATTCAGTAGCTTGGAGGCCTTTCTTCAGCTTCTGCCAACAGACCCCCATGTTATTGGTAAGGTGACCACTCTCTCTGGTTTTTACGTTTCTTATCATTTTATACTTGAAAAAATAGTTGTGGACTTATTTTATGCTAGCCCCTGGCCAAATTCTCTGCAGTCATACTATTTGCCTTTATCTGCTTTTTACAGGATTTATTTTTGAAAGCTGCTGCCTCTTCTAGTCATCCCACCTGCCAGACCCGGCCACAACACCTCCATGCCATGGAAACCCACCTTCGCTCGCACGATCCTCCAGCAGACATTCACTCTAATGTCTCCAATGGCAAGCGTCGCAGTCTCCATACCAGCACGCTGGAGCGCAAAAGAAGTACGAATTGCAAAACCTAACCCACACGCCCAAGTCCCTCAACCATCCACATCTCCAAACTCTTAGCCTGAGATGCTTGTCACCTATAGCTGGTAAGGAACCCGGAGGCCTTTCGCAACCCCATGGGGGCGGCGCGCCCACTCGGTATGTGTTCCCCAGTTGCCACTCTTTTCCCGATGTGCCAGCCCTTGACACCAGCACTTGCAGACAAACATCATCAGGCCCTGACCAACGGCGTTTCTGGACAGGCCCACCTGACCACCAACATGACTTGCACACCAAGTGCTGGCGGGCAGGGCTCTGATATATAGCTTGCGGAATTTCAATTGTGGGTCTACACTTGGTGGGGGCTGGGACCTGAGTTCGACCTGGGTGCTGGTAATGATACTGACTCGACCGAGGACTTGCGTGGGCCGTACTATGCCTCCTCTCCTCCCACCCCCTCCCCACCTACTCCTCTGAAGTTTCATCCGTGGGCATGCGCCATCAGTCAGGTAGCTCTAGCAGCAGCACGTGCAAGTCATTAAGCGACAGCAGTGCGTGTTCAAACTCGCTGAGCTAGGCGATAAAAGGCACCACCGCCCTAGCCTATTATTCAGGGCATCACGGCAGCCAGACTGTCTGTGGCTGGCAGACCGAGCGAACCTGAACAGGCCATGGTGCTGTTGTGACAAGGCCGTAACTTGGTGGCGGCCTGCAACTCGGCAGACGACACAGGTGTCCATGCCTTGGCGCCATGTGTTAAATGCTCATAAGTTCACGCTTGTTCCTCACGATCTAGCCCCAATCTGTCCTGTATTTGCTCACGAAGTTGCGCCGATGTCTGCCTGCACAACATTTCTAGAAGCCAGGCCAGGAATGCTCCCAACTGCCCGACTCAGTATGACTGCGTCTTTGCAAACACGTGAGATGGGAGGTGAAAATTGTAACATACCCATGTTACTCACGAAGTTACCAGCCAGACAGAGCGATTGCTAAGACTGTCCAGATGTCACCTCGTCATACTTTCCCGCCACTCGACGGGGAGAAGGAAATTCCCGTTTGTAGAGAGCACAAAGCACCCTCAGGTCTGTTCTGCGAAGCACATATTGGGAGATAGGGAGAAGGTGAGGAGTGAAGAGTAGGAGGACATCGTTGTGCGAAAACGACATGAGGGGGAGCATTGTCTCGAATCCTTCACTGGTTCCAGCGGGTATAGATGGTCAGAAAAATGAGTGAGGAGGAGGAAATGGACTGTCAGGACCAGTGAGGGACGTGAATTCTTGCGAGTGGGACTCTGGCTGTAGCCAATATGGCAGATTTACATGCTAGGTCTGCCTATCAACCTTGGACCCGCTCGAATTCAATTCAGATTGTATGTCCTAGCCAAACCGATTACTTATGGAGTACTCACTCGTCCGGACCCACGGTACACAAGAAAGTCGTTAACACTCGTCCATGCGCCTGAGAGACGGTAAGGAGTGTGAATAGATGCAGTTGAATTCAAGCAAGGCCATGGTGCAACAACTAAACAGTATTTCCCTTCTACAGCACTGCGCAGAGGTCGGCAAGTTGCCCCGAGGGAGAGTAGGGTACCTTTACAGAGGGCTGTGCCCGTTTTAGTCACCCAGCCAAGACACTGTACATTCCTGTCCCCCTAGTCCGTCGTCAGAGTAGGGGCTGATCTTTACAGAAAGATGGTGAGTGGAGTGACGTGATGACACATTATCAGATGTTTCCTTAAATAGTGACACAGCTCCACTAGCTCACAACTCACTCCGCGGAGTCTTCAAAAATGAGACATGTTTTTTGGGCCGCTTAATACTGCGCTTAACCTGAGGTTCTTGCATTTGCCCTGCCGCCAGGCGTGTTGTCTGAGCGGCGTTTGCGTGTCAGCTGGTGGATCATCACCGATTAAGCTACAACGCCTTGCGACTAGACAGCGCTGACATGCGGACGCTTATCAAAGATGATAATAAAGCGCTGGTATTTCTCAGAGATTTCCCTGCTTCCCTACAGAGTTGAAAGAAGCTCAACCGTGAATAATGTGCGCACTCCTCAGCTCCTGTTTCCTCCTCTCTCCTCCTCTTTCAAAACGACTAAGGCATGAGGGAAACTGGCTAATTTTTTGACAGGGCCACACTGACTCTAATGCTATAGTACTCTCTAGGGGGGTCATTTACTAGGCCCGATTCGCGTTTTCCCCGCGTGTACCCGTAAATTTCGATTCGCGCCGATTTGACCTGAATTGACGCCCGCCGGGATTTGGCAAAAAAAAGAAAAAAATAAAAGTAAGGGTTGTGCAGTGCTCCATATGCAGACTTTTGGTGGCTCCCGCTATCCGCTGGGCATGCACGCGATTGGAATCAGTGGTCGGGAGTCGGTTTGCTGTGGACGAACGAATAAACCCGACGGATTGTCCGCAACGCAAAAAACGCAAAAAAAGCATTTAAGAAAAAAAAATGTGTTGCGTGAAAATTAACTTAACCTTCAACCAGGTATAGCCGCGTTGAATTTCAGGGCATTCACGCCGCCTCCGGGAATTCAGCGCCCAGCCGTCCACCTGGTGGCGGCGGAGTGAACTACTTAGTGAGATCCCAGCGGACAACTGACCATCCATCCCGCAGAAGACAAGCGTCGCGCTGGATCGCGAACGGAGCCGGTAATTAAATATGGCCCCTAGTATTAATTTTTCGGACCTACCGTGGTGTCTGTTTAAAAATCACAATTTTTGGAGTGCCACATCTAGGCACTCAATCATTTAATTTTTCTGTGAGGACCACCTACCTGCTCCTCTTGGTTTGGAAACTTTTTTGGAGTGCACACAAGGCACTCAATGCTAGTTAATTTTCTCTGGTGAACCCCTGCCGCTCCGCTGGTTTTGAAAACTATTTTTGGACTGCCACATACAGGCACTTCTCAAATTTAATTGCTCGCTTGCGCATCCACAACGTGTCTTATAGCTGCTCCACAACGTTTCTCATTGACTACCACAGACATCAATCTCCATAGCTGCACCGCAGACAGTCGTTACCTATAGCTGACCTCCTGTGTAATCGTCCCACTATACAAACGAGCTGGTGTGGGCAGAATTTTGGCGTTGTTTCATGCGTTCACCATTCAACCTTGTTACTACACTTGCACGCAAACCCTGCTGTATGTTAGCCACTCAAAATATAGCATGGGACCAAACTTTATCATTTACCGACATTTATGTCTAGCGCTTTTGGCGCATGTTTTTACATTCCCCTTCACCCGCCATAACAAGCCAAGTACTTATAGAAACTGTACTGACACTTGATCTCTGCACAGGATTCTTAGAAGTGTGGTTGGTAGCCCCCTGCTGGCTTGAAAAGTGTGATAATTTTTTCAGAAGTAAAACGCTTACTGGACCCCCAGCCCTTTTGGGTGGGGGGAGCCGAATGAGAAAGGGCTTGGACAGGCGAAAGCTGGCCTGGCAGGTGAGACCATCCTAGTACCATTCCCAAGATTAGCAGCCTCAGAGGCAGTCCATGCAACTGCCCTTCCTTCTGTTTCCTGTCCATACTGCATATGGTAGAATGATGCGACTATCCAGTAGAATACGTTTCGTCACTCCACAGCGTTGTCGCCACCCAATGTCTGCCATGCGCAACCTAACTCTCTATATCGCTAGATCCTGGAGCGACGGAGAGGTATATACTAGCAAATTCATCCACTTAGCAAACAGCATGTACATGCAGAATTTTCAGATGTTTCCCCAATATCCTAATGGAATCCGGGCTCTTTTATCTCTGTGATGACACTGAGTGTCAATCATCAGCAAGTCGCAAATAGGATGCCCCGATAGCTGTCACTCTTAAATCATGGAAGTCGTCTCCATGGTGCCTCCCATCACATGTCGTTCCCCTTATAAACGACGCTGTGTCAGGCCATTTTTTGGGTGTGTTTCACACAGAAACGTTTGGACTTGGTTACTTTGTCGCCACACATGCTGTGTTATGCGACTTAAGCTACACTGACAGCTAACCGTGTGTTCCATCGGAAAATCATTTCAGCGCTTCTTACTCACCTCCGTGCTTGTTCCTGTCTGCCACCCATGGTTTGAAGCCGATTCCATTGGGTGGCGATGTCGGCCATGCCACTTCTCCGAGTCTGCGCTGCTGCTTCTGGCATCCGGTCTTCACTAGGGTGTCAGGTGTCAATTATTGGATGGTTTTTTAGATGCGTATCGTAGCTCTCGGTTTCGACACTCTGTCATCGCCATCTCGTTGCACCATTAATTTTTGGCATAAGGTGCGATTTTAAAGCAATCTCAGAGGCCATCCATGCATGCTGCCCGCATACGCTGTTGTTTCTGTCCAGTATCAGTATGTGTTTCCATCATTTCTGAGGTTTCTCCAGGGTTTGGCCAAGACGTCCAGTTGCAGACCCTTAGTCTCCTCCTTAGAAATAATCGCGTGAGTCTCCCATTGTCTTCGTCATTCGAGACGAGCACTCGAGCACGTGGCGGAAAAAAGTGTTGCCGCGAGATAACTAAGCATCACCGGCACTTTTACTGCTCGCTCATCTCTAAGTGAGTGACCCTAATCCAGCAGATTGGTTCCTATATGGGTGGACAGATAGGTCAATCGCTAGCTCTCGTGACGATGGCCTAGCCACCTGATTCTCTCCTTCTACTGATGTTTGTGTGCTGTCTATTGCAACGACACCAAATCAGTTCGTGTGTTGCCTCCATTACCTTGCTGACGCCCAGGACCAATATCTGCTGCTATCGGGGCGGTTTGGATTCACTAGGCAATAGAAGACGATCATGGACGCATGGTTGGCACTAACTGACGCTGGACTGAGGCATTTGGGGCCAGCTGCCATTTTGCCATCCACCTGTTTCTGCATGTTTGTTTCTTTATATTTTAAAAACTTTTTAACCCAGTTGACTTCACAAACATTCTTTCAGAACCGTGTTTAAGCTGTCATATAGAATCTTAACAGTGCATACAAGTGTTATGACGTGTAAAGTAATAAATAGAATGTGTGAACAGTAACATTAACCACCTGCAATCAGAAGGAATCTCCAGCTTCGCGTGTTGTGTAGTCAAGCAGGGTGTCAGCTGCAATATTGCAGCTGACAAACACGTTGAATGTTTCTGGTCAATAGTGATCCGATCGGACTATACACGTGACAGCAGTAGAAGGAGTTACATATGAAGCTCGTAAGGTGGCCTAATGCAGATGAGCAGACACAAGCTGAAGACCTGCCTGGACCCGGACTCATTACCCGGAGGCCCCCATCTCCACTGTCTCCTGAGTTGGCAAAATTATCACTCACGGCCACTTTAATAGGTACACCATGCTGTAACGTGTTGGACCCCTTTTGCCTTCAAAACTGCCTCAATTCTTCGTGGCATAGATTCACAAGGTGCTGGAAGCATTCCTCAGAGATTTTGGTCCATATTGACATGATGGCATCACACAGTTGCCCACAGATTTGTCGGCTGCACATCCGATGATGCGAATCTCCGTTCCACCACATCCCAAGATGCTCTATTGGATTGAGATCTGGTGTGCCTGTGGAGGCCATTTGAGTACAGTGAACTCATTGTCATGTCAAGAGATGATTCCAGCTTATGACATGGCGCATTATCCTGTGAAACGTAGCCATCAGTATGTTGGTACATTGTCGTCTTAAGGGGTTGGACATGGGCAGCAGCAATACTCGGTAGGCTGTGGTGTTGCAACGATGCTCAATGGTACCAAGGGGTCCCAAGGGCCAGAAAAATTCCCACACCATTACACAACCACCACCCAGCCTGAACGTTGATACAAGGCAGGATGGCTCCATGCTTCATGTTGTTGACGCCAATTCTGACACCCCACCATCCGAATTTCGCAGCAGAAAATCGGGACTCATCACCAGGCAACATTTTTCCAATCTTCTCTACTGTCCAATTTCGATGAGCTTGTGCAAATGTAGCCTCATTCCTGTTCTTAGCTGAAAGGAGTGGCACCCGGTGTGGTCTTCTGCTGCTGTAGCCCATCTGCCTCAAAGTTCGACGTACAGTCTGTGTCAGAATGCTCTTCTGGCCTTACCCTTGTTGTGTAACGGGGGCGATTGAGTCACTGTTGCCTTTCTATCAGCTCGAACCAGTCTGCCCATTCTCCTCTGACCTCTGGCATCACAGGCATTTCCGCCCCAGAACTGCCGCTCACTGGATGTTTTTTCTTTTCGGACCATTCCTGTAAACCTAGAGATGGTGTCGTGAAAATCCCAGTAGATCAGCATTTTTCGAAATACTCAGACCAGCCCTTCTGCACCAACAACCATGCACTTTCAAAGGCACTCAAATCACCTTTCTTTCCCCATAGATGATGCTCGGTTTTGAACTGCAGAGATTGTCTTGACCATGTCTAGTGTCCTTAATGCACGGAGTTGCCGCCTGTGTTGGCTGATATAGAAGTTAAGTGTTACGAGCAGTTGGACAGGTGTACCTTAATAAGGGCCATTGAGTGTATAACTCTGTCGTGCCTGAGAGAGGTAGTGGTGCCCCAGCTGCCGCCATCTTCAGCACTGGTATGCAATTTGTGCCGGCACCATCTTTTCTGCCACCTTCTATGCTCCATGACATACACCTGTGTATTTCTAAACTGTAAGCTTGAAAGAATCAAGGGCCCTGTAGGCTCCCAAGGGGAATACGCCTAGTTTATTAACTCTTCTCAGCCTGATAACTCTCCGCCTGCCCTGTGCCACATTATGGGCAAAGAAGGAAACATCTATATACACTCTAAAGCTTCATGCACCTCTGCGCCAGTCTCAATTACACCTAGATCAGCTTCTGGAACTGGATGCCGCTGATGCTCCAGGTCGCTGCGTCCACTTCTTCTCAGGTACCTTCTGGCACAATGCTGCTCAAAAATTGGAGAAATTATCCCCAAAAACAGCCTTGCTCCCATCAGGGGCCTCCGCGTTTTGTGGAGGACGTACCGACCCTTCAGATCCATCTGTTGTATTGGACCCAAGTTTTCTGAGGTACTGCCGGCCATTAATCTGTTGTCAAGCCCAACCAGTTACAAAAGTTGACAAACTGCGAGGGTTTTGTTTTAGACTGAAACATAATGTACATAAGGCTGAGCAGAGAATCATGAAACAGGTGCACTGTTTCTGAGGTTGAGGACGTCCGAGGCCGTGCCGGAGCAAATCAGCAACCTCCAGCGACCAATGGTGGCGTCATTCGACTGACGCATGAGCTAGAAAACCGGGTAAGGACTACACCTTCGAGGGGAAATATGTATGCCAATAACAGAGTGTCCTTCTATCGTGACTTTCAGTGTCAGTGAAGAACGCTCATGCATTCACTGAAGCTCGTTCTCGTCCTGCGAGAAAAGGGATTCAAGAAGTCCATTAAAAATCTGGAACATCTGCATATGTGGATGGTCAAAAGACCTGATTCTTTGCCTCACCCACTGAAGGCTCTTCATTGGGCAGATTCTGTCCCCTGTGCGCTCAGGCTGACAGGGAAGCTCCCCCTCCTGAGTGAAAAAAGGAATGACATCTTCTCTTGGTCTCTATTCTAATAGTGTTTGATGTACCCAATCTCTTATCGCCCTGGCGGTACCTTATATGAAAACAATAGATGATCACAGTACACATGGTATATGGGGGACTTTATATTTATTATAGGGACTGTATATATTGTTTTTTGGGTGATGTATATAGGTATTGGGTTGCTGGACTGTATACAGTGATTGCTGGGGATCTCTATCCACTGATTGCTGGGGGAGCTGTAATATGTGATTGTGGGAGGCTCTAGACAGTGATTGCTGGGGGTAGCTGAATACAGTGATTGCTGGGGGAGCTGTATACATTGATTTGCTGGGGGAGCTGTATGATACAGTGATTGCCGGTGGAGAGGCTCTATACATGTTGCTGGGGACTGAATACAGTGATTGCTGTGGGAGCTGTTATACAGTGATTGCTGGGGAAGGATTTACGTGATTGCCTGGGAGCTGTATATAGTGATTGCTTAGGAGATGTATAGAGTGATTGCTGAGGAGCTGTATACAGTTGATTGCTGGGGGACTGTAGACAGTGAATGCTTGGGTATCTGTAATAGCGGGTATCCTCTGGTACAGATGTCATTCAAACACTATTTAATGGCTCCCTGGGTAGGTAACCTATGAAATGTTTCGTATAAGGTCCCAGACTGCTTCCAGAAGGTGGCCACTATCGGACAAGTCCACCATGTATGGAAGAACGTGCCCTCCTGTCCACAGCCTCTAAATAACATTTCATACTCTTTTAAGCCCATCTGTCTGAGTCTGTCGGAGCATATACAGCGATAAGCACCTTGAGTTGGCCTCTACTATTGATGTCTTAATCGAGAGTCTAGTCATGGATGCTGCCAAGCCCTTCCACTTGGTGAATCCTTTTTTGCACTTATCTCCGATACAGTCGTCTGAGCTTGATGCCCCCATCTCAGCGAAAGAGTTAGAACTGGCTAGAAAGAACACTCTGGGCTGGGAGGGAATGGTATATAAAGAGATGAGAAGCCTGGTTTGGCTATCTACTCAAGTGTACTTAGTGGCATTGGATTGTGGCTCTCATCCTGAGTCTATGTGAGAAGCTCTTCTTGTTAATCCTCCCCACAAACGAGGTAAAGACACTCACCCCTTGACCTGGGCGGGTGGGATGGGCCCTCATGTTATAGCTCTGGTCACAACTTTTATCCATCTGCTCCTAGAGCCAGGGTCAGGACTAACTTTAACATTTCTCCCCTTCCCCGGCTGGGGCACTAGCCGGGATGCCCATTATCCCTGCTCTTATTTGCACTTGCCATCGAACCCTTGCCATGGCTGTCCGCCACTCAGATAACATCAAAGGCATTGCCAGAGACAACATTAAGAGAAAGTCTCCATGCTATGCGGATGATACTCTTGTGTACCTTAAAGATGCCGGCCCCTCCCTCCTCTCCTGCTGTCCCTGATTGACCGCTACAGGTCTTCTCAGGCCTTTCAACTGGGATAAATCAGTGCTTTCCATTATTGGATAAGGAATGACCCCCTCCTTGTCCCAGTCACGTAGTGTCACATTTCAATACTTGGTGGTTCAGTTATTTCTGGCAAGGTTAGGCCTGCACACAGAATTGAAACATTGAAAACCACCGTATTCACAACTGAATCTCGCTTGAATACGCTTCCTCACTCCCTATCTTACCTGGCCGGCCCAGATAATGTATGCTCCAATGGTGATTGATATTGATAGGAGCAATGCTGCTATTGCTTTAGTGGGGGCTATCACTGGATCATCGCACCTCTTATGAATTTACTATACAGATACAAACCCCCTCAAAAATCTCGCTCCCTATATGGGCTGTTGCGGTATGTTGGCACAGGGCTCGGTAATGGAGGGGAGTCTGGGTCCCCCTCTCTTTCGCCTAGGAACCCTCTGTGCTTAACCCATAGCTCACCCATTTCCTCTCTCTCCCTGGGTGGATGATTGGGGTCTGTGGGTCAACTTCTGAATGCAAATAAGAAGTTGCTTTCCTTTATAGAGCTACGGAAGTTATGTTCCTACCTGCCATAGCCTCCTTTCAGTACACACAAGTTGCGCATGCTTTCAGGACCTAGTTTGGCTCTACGAACCTGATAACTAAATTTTCAAAATTGGAAACCTTGTTAGGCACTGTGTATCTCCCAAGCCTCACCCAGGTCTATGGTCTCCTGCACGCACAGGGTACGAGGACCATGAACGCTGGAGGAGTCATATCCCTGACCTGTCTGATGATGACTGGAGGGAACTCTCCTACTTTGATTCTGTGGTGAGCCGAGGGACTTCCTAATAGTGTCCAAATTTCTGCTTCGGTATATTTCACCTCTGTAATACTATTTCACATGGGGGTTATGCCTAATGACTTATGCTTCATTGTCTGGCTGACATGGGTCCTTCATGCATTGCGTCGGGCCTGCCCAAAGTTATTGTGCGTTGGGCAGTTGTCTTGGAATTCTTGAATAGACACTTTGGCACTGAGGCCTCTTGATGTATTCGAGAGAGCCGGCTGCAAAGCGTTTATCCTACACCGCACGTTGACTTTTGACTTATGAATAGTCGTCGGCTGCAGCGAGTGCGCAGGTGCGGGGACAGTACGCCCGTGCTGACCCACACCCAGCCGGTCCGTGCCCTCAGCTGGCAGGTCGCGGCCCCCTTCACGCCCCACTGGCGTGAAGGTGGCGGAAGAGGGCAAAATAATGCAAGTGCTACATAAGCTAGCATTTGCGAATATGATAGGGCCTCTGCGCCAACTGGCGTGGTGCAGAGGTCCGATAATTTTTCCCCTTTGACTTTCCCCGGTTATGTCTCCTGAAGTCATGAATTGAAGCAGTTAACGGCCACTATGACAGATTTTCTTCCGTTCACTCTATACTACGCCGGAGAGCGCGGGATAATGTCCTCGACATTTCAGGACACCCCCCCCCCCCTCCTGCCCCTGCAGGCTGTTGTCCTTCTCATAAATAGTACCATCCCTCACTATCACTCAGTGTAGTCTCATAGAAATGCCCCCCAAATTTTACATCATTTGATCCAGAATGGTGTGAAAATCCTATATACTGCTTTAAGATACTCAGGCTGTGGTATCTTATTGAAGGAGAATTATAATGTTGTTTTTGTTTAGTGTATGTTTGAAAGTCTTGTGTCAATGTAGTTTCTGTCTGAATGGTCACTGATCACAACTTCTCTGGCCCTTATCTCCAATATCTCATATGTCCATATTATTACTGTAGATAAATTGTATCGATTGATATGTGCTAATTTTATTCTTATCACTGTGTACACTCGAGAATAACATACTGTGGTCGTTGTCCTGTCATTTTGTTCAAGTTTATTTCAAGTTTATAGTTATACGGTTGGGAAAAAAACACTTGTCCATCAAGTTCAACCAAGGAGGGTAGGATTGGATGAGGAAGAGGATTTATAGGAACATTCCCTATATGCAAACCTAGCAGAGTATTTAGCTGTAAAAAGGCATCTAGACCCTGCTGTGAAGCTCTACGCTTGGTCCATGCTTGTGCAGCGACTGAGTCAAGGCTATTCCACAGATTGACCGTTTCATGAGTAAAAAAGCCCTGTCGCTCCCGGTGTTAAACCTTGGTTCTACACCGGAGCGCAGTGCCGCCCCCTCGTCTTTGATTTGATTTATCTGGAACACTACCACCATATTTTTTGTATGGACGCATTCAATAATTTATATAAATTCATCATGTCCCTCGTAGTCGTCTCTTTCCAGACTAAGATTAAATTATTGTTTTTAATCTTTCCTCATACCTCAAGCCCCCAATACCTCTTAATCATTTTTGTGGCTCTACGTTGAACGCCTCGCCAGCTCCAGGCATCCTTTTTATGGACCGGTGCCAGACTGGACACATAATTTCCAGGTGTGGCCGAACTCAGAATTGTCTTGTATAGTGGTAATATTAATCACCTTCACGAGAGTCCATTCCACTTTTGTAATGACATGATTCCTAGCTGCTTTAGAGCAGCTGATTGCATTGCATGCGGTTATCAATTTATATCTACTACGTACCCCCGCGGTCCTTCTCAACAGGGACTCCTGCCCAGATTTACCCCAACAAGGACACTATTTGCCTTGGATTTTGGCCCCCAGGGATGAAACATATCATTTATCCCACAATAAACCTCATTTGCCAAGTGGTAAACCAAACTTCAGTTTGTTCCAAGCACCCTGCAGCCATGAACATGCCGCCATAGGACATATGTACACAACACAGTTTGGTGTCATCTGCAAAAAATAGACCAGTGCTATTAGATTCTTACTCTATATATCATAAAAATTATTAAATAGTTAGTGCGCAAGCACAGCACCGGTGAGTACACACCATCACATACTGGTGCCATTATCTGAGAGTAGGAATCACTGACCCACAACTTCTAGGATAGATCCTTCAGCCAGTTTTTCACTCCATTGCAATGATTTCATTGCCAACCAATAGCCCTAAATTTTACCCATCAAGCGTCTATGGGGACAGTGTCAAATCCTTTGAAGTCACGAACACAATATCCACAGCTGCTCCTCCATCCAGGCCAGGCCCTGCTCACCTCTTCATAGCAGCCGATAAGGTTAGTGTGACAACTTCTATTCTGTAGTAAACCCATGCTGGTCTATCACTTTTATTCGTATGTGGATGTCACATCTCACGTAGTATTCTTTACGTAACCCTTCTAGTATTTTCCCACCAATGGAAGTTAGCTTACAGGCCGTAATTGCTGGCGAAGTCTAGAGCCCTTTTATATATTGCACCACTTTGCCTTGCGCCAGTCACTGCCACCCACACCGAAATTACACCGACATCCCCGGAAGATTTAGACAGTGGTACAGCATAACACAGAACTGAGTTCTTTAAGACTTTGGGTGTACACCCATCTGGTCCAGGAGCTGTGTACACCATTGATTTTTAGAGCTAGATTGGGATAATGCCTACATTCAGCGCTACTATAAACCGAGGTTGATGACCCGCACTAGGCACCACCCAAGTAGAAGTATCTCTCTTCTATTGTATAAACTGAGCTAAAAAAACCTATAGTGAATCTATCTCACGCCTTCTCTTGGTCATCCAGTTCAGCCGATGTCCCCCATTTTCAGAATAAGGGGTGCCACCGGTTGTGACCCACATTTTTTTTGGCATGATATACTATAGAGTAAATGTCTTGAATTGTTTTCCGGTATCTTTTTTGTGCTATCTCACCTGTCTTTCTATGTTTGATTTTGGCATGATTAGACTTCCTTTTTACGATTTTGGTAAATTTTTTTGTAAGTATTGAACGCCTCAGGTGACCCAGATCAGATTAAGAATTTTTAAATGCCCTCTTTTTCTGATAACTTGCCCTTTTAACTGTTAAGCTGTACAATCGCACGCGGGGGTAATCTAGCCCGTTCTCTTACTTTTTGTTTGTTGTATTGGAATAAATTTAGAAGTAATAAAACCCCAGGAAGATTGAATTCTCCCATTGTAACATTGTATAACCATGTTGACAGTATCTGATCCCGTTCTATATCCGTTAATTGCAGCCCTGATTTTTGGAAAGATAGCCTCTTAAATTCCAAAGTTTCGATTTTCCCCACCTTTCTGATTTTTGAATTTAAGAGGAATAATTATATTCTGTATAGAGATGACGAAACAGGCTCGTCCGAGCTTGATGTCTCGGTTCCGAACGCTTAGGTACATCCGAAACTAGATATCGTACTCGGAACGAATCTTGGAATGAGCAACTGCTTAGCATAGCGATTTGCTTTTTTGGGGAAACAGGCAACGGCCGCACCTCATCTAATACCGCTCGAAATGGCCGATCGTCTTTTCGCCGAACGAGCTCCACCGAACTCCACTCCAGATGACGTCGGGTACCCTTTAGCCCTGTCACTAAGCAGTGGTTGGCTGGCCAGATCAGGGTAACCTGTGATAGACATAGCCGCTGGCGCGCGCTGCTCGGCATCATTCTGTACTGGATCACGCTCAGGGGAGAGCGTGCTGCTGGTCAGGGAAGCGTGGTAGGGTGTTTCTAATTAAGACTTAAGTGTTAGGCAGGAGTGATTCCATAAGAACCCAACACCCTTCTGGGGCTCAATACGTTACTCTTTTTATATTTAATGGCATTTTCTATTACCATTTTGTGAGGATAGCAGCGGGGGACTGCTACCGTTTGTGTTTAGCTCTTAGTGGCACCAATCCTAGCAAAGACGAAGTGGAAAATCTAGTAGGGGTTGAGATTTTATTAGCAATAATCCCAGGGGTGTCATCTCATTGGCATAGTATGTGCTCTTTGATACTTGCTAGAAATAGCCATAGGAGAATAAAAACAGCTTCTTGAAGCTACAGTCGCGTTCTATTATTTTGATTTCTGGTTGATCTGCTGGTGGCTGTTAGTTCTGCATGCAGTGTAACTGCCAATTCTGAGTCAATTGTTAGTGAGAACTTGCGACCGCTGTGTCTGCGCATTAGTGGCGCACATATCCATGCAAAGGCACGAAGCCGAGTGGGCAAATATCAAGTAGGGGTTGGATTTTATTGGCAATACTCAGGTCATTCATCTGGCAATAGTAGTGTGCTTCCTTGATACTTGGCTAGAAAAAATAGCCATAGGCAGAATACAAACTCTTCTTGAGCCTACGTCGACGTTCTATATATTGATTCTGTTGTCTGCTGGTGGCTGTAGTTTTCTGCAGTGCATTACTTGCCAATTCTGAGCATTTGTAGGAGACTTCGAACCGCTGTTTCTTGCGCTTCGTGGCGCACTACTCACTAGCAAGCAAGTGGGAAAATTCCATTCAGGGTGTTGGATTCTATTAGTCAATAACTCAGTGTTCACTCATCTGGTAGTAGTGTGCTTCCTGTGATCTGGCTAGAAATAGCCTCTAGGAGAATACAAACAGCTTCTTGAAGCCAAGTAGCGTTCTATAGATCTTTGATTTCTGTTGATTGCGGTGGCTGTAGTTTCTGCAGTGCATGTAACTTGCCAATTCTGAGCAGTTTGTGAGCTTGAGACTTGCGACGCGCGGTTTCTGCGCTTGTAGAGCGCACATTCCATTGCAAGCCGAAGTGAAAATTCAGTAGGGGTTGGATTTCATTATGGCAAATAACTCAGAGTGCTGTGCATCTCATGTCTGGCTAGTTGTGTGCTTCTTTGATACTGGCTAGAAAATAGCCATAGGAGATACACACAGTTCTGAAAGGCCTACAGTTAGCGTTTTCTATATATTTGGATTTTGTTGATCACGCTGGTGGCTGTTATTTCTGCCAGTGCATGTTCCTTGCCAATCGAGCATTGTTGTAGTGAGACTTGCGACAGCCGTTTGTGGTTCTGCGCTTATGGCGCAAATACCATAGCCAAGTGCCGACAGTGGGAAAATTCAAGTAGGGGTTGGGATTTCTATTAGCAAGAACTCAGTCTTCATCTGGCATAGTAGTGGGCTTCCTTGATAGTCGGCTAGAAAATAGCCATAGGAGAATCAACCACTTTCTTGAGCGCCTAAGTAGCGTTCTATATATTTAGTATTTCTGGTTGATCCGCTGGTAGGCTGTAGTTTTCGTCTGCGTGCATGTGACTTGCCAATTCTGAAGCAAACTTTGTAAGTGAGACTGCAGAACCGCTGTGATTCTGCGCTATGTGGACGCACCTATCCATAGCACAAGCGAAGTGAGCAAAATTATAGGGGTTGGATTTCTATCGGCAATACACTCAGTGTGCATCGTCATACTGGCTAGTAAGTGATGCTTCCTTGATACTTGCTAGAAAATAGCCATAGGAGAATCACAACACTATCTTTGAAGCTACAGTATCGTTCTATATATTGTGTTTTTTGTGTATCTGATGGTGGCTGTAGTTGTCCCTGCAGTGCATGTACTTGCCAATTTCTGGCAATTGGTATGAGACCTTGCGACGCTGTGTTCTGCGCTTAGTGGCGACATTATCCATCGCAAAGGCCGAAGTGGCAAAATTCAGTAGGGGTTGGATTTCTCATTAGGCAATAACTCAGGTCATCTCATCTGGCATAGTTAGTGTGCTTCCTTTGATAACTTGGCTAGAAAATAGCCATAGGAGAATACACAAACAGCTTCTTGAAGCCTACAGTACGTTCTATATATGTGATTCTGGTGATCTGCTGGTGCTGTCGTTTTCTGCAGTGCATGTACTTGCACACTTCTGAGCATTTGTAAGTGAGACTTGTCGACCGCTGTGTTCGGCGCTTGTGGCGCCAATCCATAGCAAGGCCGAAGTGGCCAAAATTCAGTTAGGGGGTTGGATTTTCTATAGGCACTAACTCAGTGTCTCTCATCTGGATCGTAGTGTGCTTCCGTTTGGATGTGGCTAGACTAGACGCCATAAGAATAGGCTCAGGATGTTTGGGTTTCAAGACACCACTCACAAAAAAATCAAACAACACCCACCAAACATTCGAAACAAAAACACACAACAAAAAAAAAACAGTAAAAAATAAAAAAAAAAGTTTAACTCTCTTTTACAAAATGTTTAACTCGAGGGCTTTAGGGTAGAGGACTGAGGGCGTTGGGACTGGCGACAACTAACTGGCGGGTCAGAGGCCGGGTTCCTGGGCGGGTGGGAGGGTGAAGACACCACCTGCTGAATGAGGGAGCGGGAACGCGCAGGCTACACTCCCAAGGTCATGTCTGAAGTTCAACTGGACTCGTGGTAGAGCACTGTGAGGCCACAGAAAAACAGTTGCGACAGGTGATGTGTGGAATTGCTGACAATGCTGTCGAGCAAGTTGTCACCACACAGTCAGTCTTCCACGCAGTCCACCCATGTCACCGACATCCCACTCCTCCGCTCCGCACCTCAGTCCTTCCTCCCCCCCCAGTCGGCCCCATCCAGGAAAATTTTGGATTTGAACTCGGCATACTTCAGGACTGTTTTCTGGACCCTTCCCACAGTCCACAACCATGTGTGCGTTTTAGGCTGAGCATTTTCCGATGACCCCGTTTTCCACCAGTTCACAGCTTGGGTGTGATGACCTTTTGCGTAGTGGAGTTGCGTAAAGAGGTGGTCCGTACCGATGGTAGATCACCCGGTTGGTCAGACACGTTGGAAGAGTGTTGTCAGGCAGGAAGGATGCCGGGGGGGAGCAGGACTTGCGTAGAGATCGGACAGCGCGATGAACTGGTGACGACCCAGCTGGTGAGGGGCCCGGTTATGAACGCAGTGCTTCTGATAGCGAGGAGAGTCCTCGACCGACAGTTGGAAGGGAGTGGTGGGCCAGGACGGAGGTGCAAGTGGCCAGGCTGGTGCATCACAGCTGCCACTGGTCAACTAGTGAGCTCCCCGTGGGGAGGCTCTTGCGCGAGGTAGCTTCAAGGGATTCTTGAAACACGGATTATTCGGACGTGTGAGTAGGGTTCCAAAGATTTCCAAGCGTCCTCAGAACCCGGCCTGGACCCCGGATGAAATGTGTGCAAAACGTTGTCAGGCCAGCATAGGAGTTCCAAGCCACTACGTACTATGCTTAACTTACCACAGTATGCCGGCATATGTAATGACTACTGCACCCCACTCAGTGCAACAAGCCCGGTTTCACCTCCGGCCGTGCACCCAACTGCTGCCTATCCCCATGTTGTCAGCTGCTAGTTCAGCCCCCTGCCGCAAAGTGACCCTGGCACATCAAAAAGCCCATCGTCGCCATCCCCTACGATCCTCCATAGCATCCTATCACAGCGTTCACCTCTCCTACCCCGACGCTGGAGCGAATACAGCAAATCATAGTGCCACACCACCCGACGGTCCCAAGCCCCTTAATGTGCACATCTCCATTGCTAGCCTGGGAGATATGCTGCCCTATCAGGCTAGTAAGACCGAGGCCTTTGCAACCTCATGGGCGGCTCCGACCCCTCGGTATTTCGGCATCCCCAGGCCGCACTTACTTTTCCGATGATGCCGTCCCATCCCATTGCCACCAGCGCTTGTCAGACAACATCATACCGTGCACTGACAAGCTCCGTAGTCTGACAAGGTCCCCCTGACCACGGAACACGTGGACGAGTGCTGCCGGCAGTGGCCCCTATATATCGCTGACGCACATTGGGTTTAACTTGTGGGAGGCTGGGGGACCCGAGTCTGACCCTGGGGGCTGTCAATACTTGCCGACCGCCGAGGATTGCGGGACCTACTCGGTCACCGGTGTTCGGTCCTTAGCCTATGCCTACTCACTCCCCCCCTCCTCCACTGCTCCTCCTCCGAACTACCACCTGGCACTGGCGCCATCAGTCGTGTTAGCTCTAGGCAACAGCCGGAGCAGGCCCGTTCAGCTAAGCGGACAGCAGGCGGTGCCTCAACTCTGAGACTAGGCGTGACAAAAGGCTTACCGCCCAGAAGCTATTACAGGGCATCCAGGCGCAGACTGATTGTGGCTGGCACCGCTGAAGCCTCAAGCGGGTGGGAATGGTTGTGTGTGACAATCGGCCGGTATAGCTTGGTGGCGGGCTCATGCAACTGCCAGTACTGACCATGTTCCATGCCTGGTCCTGTGTTAATATGATAGTGCAGCGTTTCTCAAGACTACCCCATCTGTCTGAATTGCTCACGAGGGTGCCCGCATCTGTGCGCATTTCGGAAACCAGACCGATGCCTGCCACTCTCGGGGCAGCGCAGGCGCCGCCTCAACTGCCCGCTCACCGAGGCTGTTTGCGACGTGCCCACGAGGTGGAATTCAACACTTGCATTTATCAGATGTTACCAGCACGAAGACGATTGTAGACTGCCAGATGCCACTTCACCAGAACTGTTAGTCAGGTCAGTCAGCTTCCTCAAGTTAAATGAGGTAGTGGACGTGGATGTCTGATATAGCGTCAGGTGCTGTAGTAACTGATTTGAGGAGTCAACACAGATGGTCAGTGGCGATGCCGCCTCATCAGCCCACCAGCCCTGCTTGGCCTGTTAAAAACTCTCTGGTCAGCTGAATCGTAAGCTTTGCCGCTCGTCACAAAGACGGGGGGAAGAATATTCCTTGTTGTAGCCAAAGCACCCTGAGGTGTTTCTCAGCGATATCGGAGGTGGAGGTGGAGGAGGATGAGAGGAAGAGGAGGAGAATGTTGGCGAGACACAAGAGGGGACCATTGTTGAGCCTTCACTGTCAGCGTGTATGGGCAGAGAGAGGATTGAGGAGTGGAGGAGGAGGAAAAATGGACAGTCAGGGCAGTGAGGGATGGGTGAATTCTTACGCGTGGGTACTCTGGCGCATTGCAGGATTTCTGCTAGGCTGCCTATCCCGTGACCCTCGCGTTCAAGAATTTATTCGCACCGATTAATGGGTGTCATCTCCTGGACCCACGGTACAAGCAAAATCTTTCCACTCCATCCCTGCAGAGGAAAGGAGTGTGAGAATGATGAATAAGCGGCCTGGTGCACAAGCTGAAACAGTATATTCCCTTCTGACAGCGCTAGCGGCAAGTGCGTAGTCTCGGGACAAGTAGCGAGGGAGTAGGCGAGCAGGCAGCTTGTCCGCACTGGCAGGGTACGCTTTACAAGGCTTTGCCAGCTTTATGTCACCCAGCAAGACACTGTACCTGTCCCCAGTCTCCCGCCAGTAGGCGATCTTTACAGAAAGGGATGGTGAGAGGCATCGTACGACCATACCATGTCCTAAATGATCACACACTCCCTACAACTACTGGGTTTTCAAAGCTGACTGTGGCACGAACTGCGGCGCTGTACGCCTTGGAGGTCTTCTGCCCTCCCATGCCAGCTAGCAGTCTTGTCCGAGCGGTTTTCAGTGGCAGCTGGTGGCATCATCACCGATACAGCGTACACGCTGTCGCTGACAGTCGCGTGATCAGGCGACGCTTATTAAAAGAATTAGGCTGATTTCTCAGAAGTTTCCAATCCCACCGGTGAAGGAGCTCAACCTGAAATAATGATCCACCAAGGTTAAATGCAAGTTTATCCAATATGCCTGTCTAGCTGCAAGGACAGTGATAGCTATGGCGTGGGGGTCCCAATCTATACCAATGGGGTATCTGACAGCACAGCTTACATGGATAATGGTTAATGATAGTCTGTGTTGCTTATTAGACGGCACCTTGAAAAAGTCTGGTGGTCGTGGCCCTCCTCCCTCTCAGATGCTTGTTAAGACATGGGCTTGTAACCATTTGGAGACATGCAAGACTTCAGTGGGAAAAGTGAGAAAGAACAGGATTCGTGCCTACCCCCCACACACACTCCTTTCTTTTATGTCCTTTTTTCTGTTGGTCTTCTGTCTTGTGTCAATTTGTGTATTATATGTGAGTACCATGTGTATCATTCTATTGTTTTCATATAAGCTACGGCCAGGGCCGGATTAAGGTAGGTGGGGGCCCCTGGGCGCAAACTATGGTGGGGGCCCTCATTGAATGTAGTCCAGACAGGGAACAGCAATCGCTATATACCGCCCCCCAGCAATCACTGTAATGAGCCCCAAGTAATCACTATATACAGCTCCCCCAGAAATCACTGTATACAGCTCTCCCAGCAATCACTGTATACAGCTCCCCCAGCAACCACTGTATACAGCTCACCAGCAACCACTATATACAGCTCCACCCGCAATCAATGTATACAGCTTCACCAGCAATCACTGCATACAGCTCCCCCAGCATTCACTGTATACAGTCCCCCCAGCAATCACTGTATACAGCTCCTCAGCAATCACTCTATACATCTCCTCAGCAATCACTATATACAGCTCCCCCGGCAATCACTGTAAATACCTTCCCCAGCAATCACTGTATACAGCTCCCCCAGCAATCACTGTATTCAGCTCCCCCAGCAATCACTGTATAGAGCCTCTCCAGCAATCACTATATACAGCTCCCCCAGCAATCAGTGGATAGAGATCCCCCAGCAATCACTGTATACAGCTCCCCCAGCAACCCTTATATACCTATATACAGTCACCCTAAAACAACTATATACAGTCCCCCTATAATAAACTATATACAGTCCCCCTATAATACCATGTACCATGTGTATCATTCTATTGTTTTCATATAAGGTACCGCCAGGGCCGGATTAAGAAGATGGTAACATTAACACTATTAGAATGAGGACCAAGAGAAGATGTCATTCCTTTTTTCACTCAGGAGGGGGAGCTTCCCTGGCAGCCTGAGCCGCACAGGGGACAGAATCTGCCCACTGAAGAGCCTCAGTGGGTGAGGCAAAGAATCAGGTCTTTTGACCATCCACAATATGCAGATGTTCCAGATTTTTGATGGACTTCTTGAATCCCTTTTCTCGAGGACGAGAACGAGCTTCAGTGAATTGTGAGCGTTCTTCACTGACACTGAAAAGTCAGGATAGAAGGACACTCTGTTATTGGCATACATATTTCCCCTCGAAGGTTGTTAGTCCTTACACGGTTTTCTAGCTCATTCGTTCAGTCGAATGACGCCACCATTGGTCGCTGGAGGTTGCTGATTTGCTCCGGCATCGGCCTCTGGACGTCCTCAACCTCAGAAACAGTGCACTCCACTTCCATGATTCTCTCCTCAGCCTTATGTACATCATGTCTCAGTAAAACAAAACCCATTGCAGTTTGTCAACTTTTGTAACTGGTTGGGCTTGACACAGATTAATAGCCGGCAGTACCTCAGCAAACTTGCGGTCCAATACAGCAGATGGATCTGAAGGGTCGGTTATGTCCTCCAAAAATGCGGAGGCCCCTGATGGGAGCAAGGCTGTTTTTGGGATAATTTCTCCAATTTTTGAGCAGCATTTGTGCCAGAACTACCTGAGAAGTGGAGCACACCTGAGCATCCAGCGGCATCCAGTGGTCCAGAAACTGAGTGTCATCTGAGGATGGCGCAGAGGTGCATGAAGCCATTTTAGAGTGTTTAGCTGTCTTCCTTCTTTTGCCCATGGTGGCAACCAGGGCAGCGGGAGAGTTTATCAGGGCTGAGAAGAGTTAATAACACTAGGCTATTCGCCTTGGAGAGCCTACAGGGCACCCTTGGAATTCTTCCAGAAGCTTACAGTTTAATCAAATCCACACAGTGCTGTCATTGAAAGGGTTAATGTATGGCAAGGCTCTAGGAGAGATATCAAACGGTCTGTGTTGGGCCTAATAGAATACATAGCGCAGGGGCACCAAGCTGAGAACTGCCCCTAGGCAGGTTATTTTCCTACCTCCTTCTTTGGAGGAGGCCCAAGGAGCCACTGAGTATAGGCCACGTGTGTGTGACAGTGGAGGATGGAGGCAAGTGGCAGAATAAGATGGTGCCGGCCAAATGCATACCAGGCTGAAGATGGCGGCAGCTGGGCACCACTACCTCTCTCAGCACAGACAGAGTTATACACTCACTGGTCACTTTATTAGGTACACCTGTCCAACTGCTCGTTAACACTTAACTTCTAATCAGCCAATCACATGGCGGCAACTCAGTGCATTTAGGCACATAGACATGGTCAAGACAATCTCCTGCAGTTCAAACCGAGCATCAGTATGGGGAAGAAAGGTGATTTGAGTGCCTTTGAACGTGGCATGGTTGTTGGTGCCAGAAGGGCTGGTCTGAATATTCCAGAAACTGCTGATCTACTGGGATTTTCACGCACAACCATCTCTAGGGTTTACAGAGAATGGTCTGAAAAAGAAAAAACATCCAGTGAGCGGCAGTTCTGTGGGCGGAAATGCCTTGTTGATGCCAGAGGTCAGAGGAGAATGGGCAGACTGGTTCGAGCTGATAGAAAGGCAACAGTGACTCAAATCGCCACCCGTTACAACCAAGGTAGGCAGAAGAGCATCTCTGAACGCACAGTACGTCGAACTTTGAGGCAGATGGGCTACAGCAGCAGAAGACCACACCGGGTGCCACTCCTTTCAGCTAAGAACAGGAAACTGAGGCTACAATTTGCACAAGCTCATCGAAATTGGACAGTAGAAGATTGGAAAAATGTTGCCTGGTCTGATGAGTCTCGATTTCTGCTGCGACATTCGGATGGTGGGGTCAGAATTTGGCGTCAACAACATGAAAGCATGGATCCATCCTGCCTTGTATCAACGATTCAGGCTGGTGGTGGTGGTGTCATGGTGTGGGGAATATTTTCTTGGCACTCTTTGGGCCCCTTGGTACCAATTGAGCATCGTTGCAACACCACAGCCTACCTGAGTATTGTTGCTGACCATGTCCATCCCTTTAAGACGACAATGTACCCAACATCTGATGGCTACTTTCAGCAGGATAATGCGCCATGTCATAAAGCTGGAATCATCTCTTGAACATGACAATGAGTTCACTGTACTCAAATGGCCTCCACAGTCACCAGATCTCAATCCAATAGAGCATCTTTGGGATGTGGTGGAACGGGAGATTCGCATCATGGATGTGCAGCCGACAAATCTGTGGCAACTGTGTGATGCCATCATGTCAATATGGACCAAAATCTCTGAGGAATGCTTCCAGCACCTTGTTGAATCTATGCCACGAAGAATTGAGGCAGTTCTGAAGGCAAAAGGGGGTCCAACCCGTTACTAGCATGGTGTACCTAATAAAGTGGCCGGTGAGTGTAATTTTGCCAACTCAGGAGCAGTGGCAGATGGGGGCCTCCGGGTAATGAGTCAGGGGTCCAGGAGGTCTTCAGTGTGTGTCTGCTCAGTCTGGCATTAGGCCACCTTAGAGTTCATATTAACCCCTTCCTGATGCGCACTGTAATAGTACGATCGGATCACGATTTGAACAGCAACATAAAGTGTTTGTTAGCTGCATATTGCAGCTGACACCCTGTTGTAACACCCGCGACTGGAGATACCTCTGATTGCAGGTGTTAACTGTTCACATTCTGTTGTATTACTTTACACAGTATAATACATCTGTATTGCACTGTGTAAGCTCTATATGAGCTTAAACAAGCATTCTGAAGATTGTTTGTTGAAGTCAACCTGTTAATAAAAGTTTTAAAATAATAAAGACAAAATGCAGACACAGTGATTGGGGCAACATGGCAGCTGTCCCCAACATGCCTCACATCCAGACAGTTTTGCCAACCCCTGGTCCATGATCGCTTCTATTGCCTAGTTGATCCAGACCGCCCGATAGCAGCAATATTGGTCACAATGGGCGTCACAAGGGTTAATGGAGGCAACACAGAACGATTGGTGCTGTTGAATAGGACAGCACCAATCATCAGTGGAAGGAGAGACATCTGGTGGCATTATGCCATCTCCCAGAGAGCTCGATTGACCTATCTGTACACCCACTATGCACCAACTGCTGAATTAGGGTCACCACTAGAGATGAGCGAGCACTAAAATGCTCTGGTGCTAGTTATTCGAGACAAACTTTTCCCGATGCTCGAGTGCTCGTCTCGAATAACGAACAATGGGAGACTCAAGCATTTTTCAAGGGGACTAAGGGTCTGCACAGGGAAGCTTGGCCAAACACCTGGAAACCTCAGAAAATGATGGAAACACCACGGAAATGGACAGGAAACAGCAGGGGCAGCATGCATGGATGCCTCTGAGGCTGCTTAATCGCACCATTATGCCAAAATTATGGGCAACAGCATGGCGATGACAGAGTGACCGAATGAGGCTAGATAGCATCTAAAACATCCAATAATTGACCCTGACACTATAGAAGACGGCATGCAGAGGCAGCAGCGGCAGGCTAGAGAGTGGCATGGCGACATACCCCAAATGGAATCAGGCTTCAAATCAATGGGTGGCAGACAGGAACCAAAGGAGGTGAGTAAGAAGCGCTGAAATGATTTCCTATGTGAACAAAAGGTTGACGGTATATTTAGTCGATAACACAGCATGGTGGCGACAAAGTAACCAAGTTCCATAACGTTTCTGGTGAAACACCCAAAAAATGAGCCTGACACAGCTCGTTTGATAAGGGGACGACATGTGGAGGCAGCCATGGAGACGACTTCCATGATTAAGAGTGACAGTATGGGGCATCCATATTGCGCTGCTATGATTGAAACTTCAGGTCTCCAGCATGGCGGCAACAGATGCGCCGAGTTCCATTATGTATCTGGTGAAACACCTGAAAATTCTGCATGACAGCTCGTTTGCTAAGGGGATGATTTGCTATATATACTCTCGCGCTCTAGGCTCTGAGCTATAGAGAGTTGAAAGTTGCGCATGGAGACATTGGTGGACGCTGTGGAGGATCGTGGACGCGAAATGGACAGGAAACAGAAGGGGCAGTATGCATGGATGCCTCTGAGGCTGCCTAATCTTGGGATGGATCTGGTGGTCCACTGCCAGGCGAGCTTTCGCCTGTCCAAGCCCCTGTCTCTCGGCTCCTCCCCACCCAAAATGGGCCTGGGGGCCAGAAGCGTTTACTTTGAAAAAATTATCCTTTTCAAAGCACGCAGGGGCTACAACACAGCACTTCTAAGAACCTTGTGTATAAGATCAAGTGTAGTACTGTTCTTATAAGTAATTGGCTTCGTTATGGCGGGTGAGGGGAATGTAAACAGATGCGCAAGAAGCGCTGAAATAATATCAGTAAATGATAAAAGTTTGCCAGTATATTTTGTGGATAACACAGCAGGGTGGCGGCAAAGTTAACAAGTTTGATGTGGAAGCCATGAAAACAACCCAAAATTCTGCCTGACACAGCTCGTTTGCTAAGGGGACGATGTATGGAGGCAGCTATATGGACGACTTTTGGACACAGCTATGGAGATGATGTGTGGAGGTCGCAATGGAGACAATTAAATTTGGATAGTGCCTGTATGTGGCAGTCCAAAAAAGTTTTCAAACCAGAGGAGCAGGTAGGTGGTCCTCCAGACCCGGCTCTGTTCTTCCCCTTTCTAAAACAGCGTGAGAGACTATGCGGCCCTCCACACCCTGAACATTCATGACGGTACCGGCAGTCTGCCCCAAACTGACACACCCCTTCATTAAATTGCCAGCAACACCCTTTTCCCGATTGAGTACTTCTGGCAGGTGGCGGGCTGAACCCCCCTGGAGATTCCCGAAAGGACTGACCCACCCGTGGCGTAGAAATAAGCCTCATCCACAGATTAATATCCTTATGTTCCCACTTTAACGTCGATCGCGTTGCTTTGCGCTGACGAAACTGTTCGTCGTATCGCAGCCATGAATTACCACCATAGACCCTATGTGCCTCCCCTATAGTCTCCTGATAACAGAATAAGCCCGTACAATTTTCCGGCGCTTTTTCCCCAATCACCGCCGCCAAAATGGAAAAAGCCTGCTGCCAGTTTGAGAAAGTCCGCGGTATGAGACGATACCGCCGGCGCTCCTCCTCCTCCTTCTTACTCTCTTCAGGCTTAAGGCGATCTAAATTAAACTTCTCTAAAGGGAGCAGCGAGAAGATTTCCACATACTCCCCTTTCCAAATGCGTTCCTTCACCTCCGGCTTCAAATGTTCCCCCAGCGGCCCCCCATAACACACATAAACTTCCCCCTTTGCCCCATCTGCCAAACGTACACCATCTACCAGCTGCCCTGCAACTACCAGTGCCTTCTCCGGCGCCACCGCCGGCGCCGCCACTATTGCCGTCGGCAAGACTACCGCCGGCGGTGACACAACCGCCGGCGGCGCAACTGCTGCTGGCGCCGTAATCGCCGCTGGCTGTGCTACTGCCGTTGGCAACGCCACTGCTGTTGCTGGCACCACTGCCGGCACCACAGCCCCAGCACCCCCACACGTCCTCTCTCCTTGAACCCCAGACTGATCCCCACCTATGCCCTGCCCCCCCTGCTGCCATACTGTGACTGGTGAACCCACACCCGCAACCTGCCCCGCACCCAAAAACTGCTGTAAACTAACCAACAAGTTATTAACCCTCTCCAATGTCAGCTGTCCCACCCCCCCCACTGAACCCGTGGATGCACCGGTGGTGACCTCACCTGACCGCGCAACCGCGCCTGCGGCTGCGGGCGTAGCGTGCATCGGTATGTCTGTCCTGGTTCCGGATTCACGGTGCACTGGGCCGCCTGCGGCTGGACCCGCCTCCTTCTGCTGCTCGTCGCCCCAGCGATCCGCTCCTGATCGCCGCTCACCCCTCCTGGTGTTCCTCTGGTGCCGTCCAGGAGCTGGAGCCTGAGCCTCCTCTGCTCCGCTGTCGGACTCAGCGTCCGCATCATCGATGAAGGGACTAGGGGCGGGACTTCCGGTATCCGCCCCCGAAACCGGAAGTGCCCTCGCCTGCTGCCTCTCCCAAGATGGCCGCCGGAGCCCCACTTCCGGTGACTCCGCGGCGCGGTCACTGATCCTCCTGCTCCCTGTCTGCCGGCCCTGCCCATCGGCCGGTACCGAGGGCGATATCGCTCTCCTCCTCCTCCGGACCACGGGAGCCTCTTCTCCATACCTTGATCCGCTGCGCTGAGCACGGCTGCTGCTCGGATCATCAGCAGGGGAGCCGGCCGTCTCCTGGGTGCCACGATCCTGCCGCCGGGGGGCGGGGGAAGATACTGGCTGGGTCCCCCGTGTCCCCGTCCCCTGCCGCACTGCTGGATTCCTCGGCGTCCTACCTCCAGCCCCGGATGAGCGTCTCGAGGAGGAGGACGGAGAGTCCCTGCTGGGGCTCCTACGGCGACGCGGGGGACAGGGAGATACCTCCGGACTCAGCCTGGTTGGAGGGCGCGATCTTTTGCTCCTCCGTAGCGGCTCCTCACCGGCCACTGGCACCGCTGGAACCGCTGGAACCCCCGCCAGGTGCTGCTCGATCCACCCTGGCCCATGCTGCTGGATTGCTGCCTCAACTCACCTCATGATATCCTGAACATCAGCCATAGCTGCAGGTAAGAAAAATTGTTCTTTTCTCCCCAGATTCCAGTGACAGACTGACACTACCTCGTGTCAGTATATTTACAAATATTCCCAAACCCTCCCATGTACGTGACTGCTCCAGACTTACTGTAAACATCTCCCCCTCCCATCTCTGACCTCCACCTAACCCCTTAGATAGCTCCAATTTAACCCCTTGTCATGCCGCTATTGCGTTACATTGCATTCACTTCATTGCTCCTTTCTTGCAGCCAAGATAGCCATTGCCATTTCCTGGCAGAAATCTGCCGTACCACTAGACCTGATTACATCTGAGCTAATGTGGATTATGGTGAATGATACGCTCCAATGTCTTGTTAGCCATAAGGAAAATTACATTTTCATAATTTCACTTAGTTTTTTACCCGCATGAAACACTCAACGGGTTAAGAAAATTTTCAGGTTGTTTTTAACATTTTGAGGGGTGCAGTTTCTAAAATGGTATAATTTGGGTGGGAATTCTAACATATAGGCCTTATAAAGTCACTTCTAGCTAAATTGGATCCTCCAAAAGTAAATTTTGGCAATTTTTGTGAAAATCTGAAAAATCAAACCTAAAGTTTTCTCCTAATATCCGGGAAATAAAACTTGGAAGTTGGAAAACAAATTTTTTCAAAATTTTTGCATAAATAAAATGACACCTTACACAGTTTACACTAAAGTATGAAATATTTTGATTAGGTTGAAAGACTCAGGGATGATGAACAGTTTAAGGGATTAGGTAAAGGGACATGATCAGTGGATGGACATCATGGAGTCAGGTCAACTTGGAATAGGTAGCTTGAAAAAGATACCAATGTGTAATATGATTAACGAGACATGGAAAGCACTTAGACAGGAAAAATAGAGGGGGGAATAGAAAGCACACCACTTTGGTACAATATTCACATTAACGAATTTTGGAAAATGAAGGAAGGCGGACACAACTGGTGCGCACGGCATCACGAGGGTCTAGCACATGTTTAAAAACGGTAAATGAATCCCTTTCCCGGAATTGAAAAGGACATACGGGGTTGGTAATAAATATTGGGGGTCATTTACTAAGGGCCCGATTCGCGTTTTTTCCCGACGTGTTACCCGAATATTTCCAATTTGCGCCGATTTTCCCTGAATTGCCACGGGTTTTTGGCGCACGCGATCGGTTTGTGACGCATCGGCGCTGGCATGCACGTGACGGAAATCGGGGGGCGTGGCCGAACGAAAACCCGACGGATTTGGAAAACCCGCCGCATTTAAAACAAAAAATTGGTCGCACGGGCCATACTCACATGCACCAGGAAGAGATCAGTGAACTCCGACGCAACTCGGCAGACCTCTGCGCAGCAGCGACACCTGGTGGACATCGGGCGCAGGACCTTCATGAATCGCCGGAAGACCCGAACGCTCGTCCGAGAAACCGCCGCTAGAACGCGAATGGACCGGGTAAGTAAATGTGCCCCATTATTTTCACTATATGCAGATTAATGACGCATTTAGGGGATCTAAGAACAAAACACGATTTTTAGTGGACAAACACACATTGATAGATAAAATTTAGACACACTGGAAAGGTAGATACAGTGGGGGAGATTTATCATGGAGTTTCTGAGGTAAAACTGTTCTAGTTGCCCATGGAAACCAATCAGAGCTCAGCTTTAATTTTATACATGGCTGAAGGAAAATGAAAGCTGAGCTCTGATTGGTTGCCATGGGCAACTAGAACAGTTCTGCTCTAATAGACTGATGATAAATCTCCCCCACTGTATCTAGAATTTATAATATATTACACATAGAGAACTCACAACATAAATGGTTCAAAGCACAACAATATTGGGAATTAGAAGTAGGAATAATGACAGAGAACAATGGAATAGTGTGTTTAGAAATGTCAAACTTTCGATGATTAATATGAATCACAGGATGGTATACTTTAACTACCTACAATGACTATACTATACTCCCCGGAAAATAGCGAGGATGGGCAAACACGCACAATCATCCTGCTGGAGATGTGGGACAAATGAAGCGGGGTTTTACCATATGGTATGGAGCTGCCCAAAGATTAGGAGCTTTTGGGAAGGGGTCCATCATAGAATGGAAACATTAATGGGCACATCAATCGAGCAGACAGCAAGAACACTGGTCCTCAATGTACTCAGCTGTGACCAGTGTCCAGGCTTCAGGAAATCTCATATTGTAACTATATGCAGACTCTCTTTATTAGCCAAAGTTCTTATAGCAAAACATTGGAAGAACACACGGCCGCCAACATTACAGCAGTGGGAGACACTCTGTAGAAAAGTCGAAAAGTATGAGAAAGTATATTACATGTGCAATGGTACCTTGAACGAATGGGAAAAGATGTGGGTACCTAAATAGAGGCGAGGCCTATAGCATTGAGAGGCTGGTTATGGAATTTTTTTTTTTTCTTCTCTTCCTTCCGCGTGAGAGACGAGCTCCGGCACACGTACCGCTAAAGAGGCAATCTGACCCAGCATAAAGGAGGAAAAATGCCCAGCAAACTCCCGGTAATAGCAGGGGGACAGCAAGGGAGGAAAAGAGGGACAAAAAACACCTCGGAGAAGCTGATACGGCACTTTTTCTGCGCAGAGCCCGGGCTGAATAAAGATGGCGCTGCCGCCGGAGTTCACGGGCAAACTAAACATGCGGCCGCAACACCACAACAGAGCGGCCGCATAAACCAGAGGCTTCCCACTGATATCAGGGAAGCTCCACCAACATTTGAAATACCGGGGAGATGGAGTACAGGCTCCCGACAATCTCCACATGGATCGTCCCCTGCAGCTACAGAGGATGAATACAGCATGCCTCCGTTAAGGCTACAGATGCAGAGCAGCCCCGAGGCCTCAGAGTCTTCAGCCTCTAACGGGTCTGGTGGTACATGGTCAGAAACAAATAGTCCTGAAAAGCAGAAATCAAAGAGACAAGACACCGCTTGCAACACAGAGGTAGGAGAACGTCTATTTATTTCTGCACAACAGCAGGAAGAAGCAGATAGCTTTGCCTCATTTCAGGCCTCTGAAAAAAATGTGTCTGAGCACATGCTTAAAGCAATGCTAGAAGCATTGAGATCCTCCTTACAAAAAGATATATCCTCATTGATCAAACCCCTGCAAGCCGAGATAGATGATATTGGTGACAGGGTGTCCCATGTAGAAAACAAAATGGCGGACTACGCCAATTCGTTCAACGATCTGGCTGACTCTCATAATGCAATGGATGAGACTATAACAGCAATACAAGCCAAACAGACTCAGAGGATAGAGACCGCCGTAACAACCTAAAAATAAGAGGTATTCTGGAAACGGTCCCCAATTTACACCTTAAAGCGTATGTACAGAAGATGACAAAGACTATCTTACCTGACCTGGCGGAATACGAACTATGCATTGACCGGGTTCATAGGGTCCCTAAGCCCAGCAACCTGCCAGAGACTATCCCAAGAGATGTCCTAGCACGCTTCACCTTCTATCATGTGAAAGAGCAGCTGCTGACACAATCGAGGAAGTTAAAATCCTTACCTGCGCCATATGAAACTATTCAGCTATTTGTGGATTTGTCACCTGCAACACTACAAGCCAGGAGAGACTTTATCCCAATAACATCTCTGTTAAGGAAGCACGAAATTGCATATCGCTGGGGCTTCCCCACCAAGCTTCTCTTAAAACAGCAGAACTCTATAATCCCCATCAAAACCCTGGAAGAAGGCTTTGAGTTTTTGGACACATGGGGAGTTCCAAAAGAAGAAATACAAGCTGCTAGAGCAAACCCAAGACACCTGAAAAGAATGGAGCCGCAGTGGCGCAACCCACATAAGCCTAATCCCTCCTGAATATCTTAGTCGCAGTGGCGGCCGTAGTGTGGAAGATGCTCTCACGCATCCACGGAATTGTATTACACCCCGGATAAGTACTAATTAACTCAGATTTAGTACCATTACGTTTGTATTACTTATATGTGATGCTTGTTTTCATGTATACTCATAGCTGGTTAATTTCCTTTGTTATCTGTGACCTGAGAGTACTAAAAGTTTTCATCAAATTTCAGTAGGAGTAATTGCATAACCCTGCCTAGATTTATAATGTATCTTGCCATTCCTGGAGAACCCAACTTTGCTAGCGATGGGGGTTAAAATAGTATCATTAAATACAAAGGGACTTAATAGTCCGTTCAAAAGGGCTATGTTGTGGAAAGAAGCAGTGAAAAGTAAGGGAGACATCATATGCGCTCCAAAAATCCACCTAAATTATCACACCATAGTTTTCCAAATATTGTATACTCCTCTTTCCACAAAAAGAAACGAGGAGTATTAGTAGCTTTTAGGAATTCACTTGGAGTAAATATATCAAGCACAATAATCGATCCCCAAAGCCGATATATAATTATAGTATGCTCAATAAACAATGAGGGTTATACAATTGTGAACCTTTATGCCCCTAACAGCAAACAAGGTGGGTTCTTGAGGAAGCTTTTTAAAAAAGTAAAGGAAACCAAAAGAGGAGCTTTATTGTTATGTGGGGATTTCAACACGATAGGACACCAAGACTGGGACACAGCGTCTAAGAAGACACATAGGAAATTCACATTAAACCCCTGGTTGTGGGAAAATGACCTGTGGGATGCTTGGAGAGTGCAACACGTATCCGAGCGAGATTACACTTATTTTTCCCCCCGCCATAAGTCCTACTCCCGTATTGACTTAATAATAGTAGATAAACAGATGCTGGATAAAATCCAGTCTACCTCAATCGGTACAATACAATGGTCAGACCAAGGCCCGATTGAAGCCACTTTCTCTGATGAGTTCTCAACACACAGGGACTTTATATGGAAAGCTGACATGACAGTATTGCAATACGATAACAATTTCCAGTCCATGGAAAATAAAATCAAGGAATTTCTGACATTAAATGACAATGGGGAGGCCAGCCCCTTTTCAGTATGGCACATTCATAAACTATTTGTGAAAGAAGAATGGGTAAAATTAGAGAGCAAAAGGAGAAGAGAAAGAGAGACAGAAATAGCAGCAACACTACTACATATTCAATTTCTAGAAAGACAAAACAAACAGCACATAAATACAGACATCATTACAGCTCTAAATGAGAAAAGGTTACTATTAAAGAACCTATTACTATATAACTACACAAGGGCACTGCAAAAATTAAAGATTAAACATTACTCCCAAGATCATAAGGCAGGAGCACTATTAGCAAGACGCCTCAAACAAAGAGCTCAAAAAGCTAAAGTCCCATACGTTTACCATCCCACTTCTAGAGAAAAGATTATGACCCCTAGAGGAATAGCAGATGCTTTCAGGACATACTACTCCAACCTATACAATCTGGCTGGAGATAACTCCACTATAAAGCCCTCACCAGAAATAATAAAAACTTTTTTACAAAAATTATCTCTCCCTAAGGTCAATGACCAGCAACTCCTACTATTAAACGCCCCTCTATCAGGAGAAGAAATTCTTAAAACAATCAAGTCCCTTCCACACAACAAGTCACCAGGGCCTGATGGCTTACCAACATCCTTTTACAAGAAATTTGCAACAAC
Organism: Engystomops pustulosus; assembly: GCA_019512145.1. Classification (NCBI taxonomy): domain Eukaryota; kingdom Metazoa; phylum Chordata; class Amphibia; order Anura; family Leptodactylidae; genus Engystomops; species Engystomops pustulosus. The sequence goes on from WNYA01001576.1 coordinate 56,088, forward strand.
TCTAACTCCCTTTCTACTTAAGGTTTTCTCATTAGCAGCCAACAAAGGAGAATTTCCGAAGGAAATGCTTGAAGCTATCATTATTACTCTTCCTAAACCAGGGAAAACCCCTGATCACCCAGCCAACTTCCGCCCCATTTCGTTATTGAATAATGATGTTAAAATATATGCAAAGATACTCTCCAATAGGCTTAAAAATGTATTACCACAACTAATAACAAACGATCAAACAGGATTCACCCCTAATAGACAGGCATACGACAACACCAGGAGAGTAATTAACCCCTTAAGGACGCAGCCTGTTTGCAGGTTAAGGCTCGCAACTTCATGTAAAAAATGTAAAAAAAAATGTTTTCAATATAAAAATGATGTACTAAAATACTAAAAATGCCCATAAGCCCCAAAACATATAAAGAGACATATAAACCGCTCAAAAAAGTCTAAATCAGTAAGCACAAACGCCCAATATATAGATATCACTCGCCGTACCGTAACAATCCATAGAAAAAACTAAATAACTTTGAACCCATATGATGAAACGCGTAAAAAAAAAAACGTTAAAAACCTCGCCAAAAATTATGATATTTTTACCTATTATATCCCCATAGAAAAGGCAATAAAAAGTGATCAACAAAACATGTACTCCAGAATGATATTGTTGCAAAGAACAACATGTCCCGCAAAAAACAAGCATCAACCAGCTCTGTAGCCACAAACGTAACAATGTTATGCCACGTGAGACGCGAAGCAAAAATGAATAGATTTTTCCCCACATTATCGGGTTTTAATTGGCTAAATTTATAAAACATAAGAAAAAATATTCATGTCTGGTATCCCTCGATAATCGTATCGACCTATGAATAAGATAACAGATTGTTAGAGTATATCCGGTGAAGCAAAAAAAAAAAAAAAAGTAAAAAATCCAGTACGAAATGATGCTTTTCCTATCTCATGGACCTGCAAAAAAAGTCGAAAATTTTCAACAATAGTGATACCAACACCCAAAATGGTAACACTGGAAAGTCATCTCGTCACCGCAAAAAAAATGCCGTCACAATGGCCCAAATAACGGAAAAGCGAAAATTTTATAGCCTTCAAAGGGGGCAACCAGAAAACTATAAATCCTGGCGCTGCTCAGGTGCTGCCTTCCCTTCTGCGCTCGACTGTGCCCCATAATACAAGTAATGTCCACATTGGGGGGTCTTTGTACTCAGAAAATTTATTAGAACAAATTTTAATGGTGATTTTTCCTCTTTTATCTTTTGGAAATGTGTTAAATTTTAGTGCTAAATGACTTAAACCGACAAAATTTGACCATCCTAAATTTCACCGCCATTTTATTCATACTATGACGATTCAAGGGTTAACACTCTTTGTAATTGCTGTTTCTGATAGTTTGAGGGGTGGCAGATTTGAAAATGGGTTGGTTATAATAGGGGGTTTTGATGGCTATAACTATGTAAAATTTGATTCAAACAGTATTTATCCCACAATAGTCATATTCCGAAAATACGAAAATCGCTATTCGATTTGTAGGTCCGCGTGACGTACAAATAAATTCCAAACAATTTCAAAATTATAGAAAATGTAAAGTAGACAAATGGGAATGTTATTCTGTCTCAAGTTATTTAGGTGGTAAATCTATCTGCCTCATGTAAAACGCGGCGATTTAGAATTTCGAAAATGGCAATTTTCTAAATTTCATCATTTTTTTCCCTTTTTTTGTAAATAAACGCAAAACCTTATCAGCCAAAATTTTACCACTAAAATGAAGTACAAACACATGTGGGGAAAAAAACCAGACTCAGATCGCTTTGATAAGTACAGCTCGTTCAAATAAAGGTTAATTACTCACCTAAGGTGGCCAAGAGACTACACTGTTCAAATTGCAAAAGACGCCACGAGTTGCGTACGGGCGACGATCATCTTGCCCTCCGATCCAGTCGGTCCTCCTATCACAATTCGGTGCCAGCTTTAGCACCGTTGCTGTGCACGTCTGAACCAGTCCCGCACAGGTGCTAGCTCTATCCACCGCTGGCCCATCGCTGCATTAGGATCTGGACTGCACGAAATCTCACCTCAGTCGATCTTCTCACCTAACATCACCTATAGCTGCAGGTAAGAAAAATGTTCTTTTCTCCTTTCTCCAGATTCCAGTGACAGACTGACACTACACCTACTCGTGTAGTAATTTACAAAATATTCCCAAACCCCTCATGTACGTGACTGCTTCAGACTTACTGTAAACATCTCCACTCTCCCTCCATCTCTGACCTCCACCTAACCCCTTAGATAGCTCCAATTTAACAACCCTTGTCATGCCGCTATTGCGTTACATTGCATTCACTTCATTGCTGCCTTTCTTGCAGCCAAGATAGTCCTGCCATTTCCTGGCAGAAATCTGCCGTACCACTAGACCTGATTACATCTGAGCTAATGTGGATTATGGTTAATGATACGCTCCAATGTCTTGTTAGCCATAAGGAAAATACATTTTCATAATTTCACTTAGTTTTTTACCGCATGAAACACTCAACGGGTTAAGAAATTTTCAGGTTGTTTTTAACATTTTGAGGATGCAGTTTCTAAAATGGTATAATTTGGGTGGGAATTCTAACATATAGGCCTTATAAAGTCACTTCTAGCTAAATTGAAACCCTCAAAAGTATTTGTAATTTTTTGTGAAAATCTGAAAAAATCAAACCTAAAGTTTCTCCTATATCCGGGAAATAAAACTTGAGTTGGAAAACAAATTTTTTCAAAATTTTTTGCATAAATAAAATGACACCTTACACAGTTTACACTAAAGTATGAAATATATTTTCATATATTCATTTTTCTACTAAATTTTAGATTTTTTTTTTTACATTTACTGAGACATAATAAAACCTATATAAATTTGCTGTCTCCGTGGTCCTACCGACCCATAAAATAAACGGGAGCACATTTGGAGCGCACACTGCAAGCTGTAAAAACAAGGCCTAAAAGAAGAAGAAGGGGGGGGGGTCATTTTCTGTTACCCCATTATTACTTCTAGGGTTAAATTAATATATTATTAAAAAAAATTTTACATTTCACTTTTATGTTGTTTTAATTCCTGTGAAACACTGTGGCGGTAGAAAATGTCACTAGAATTCCTTGCCGGGTTTTGACTCCAAAATGTGGTCCCTTGTTGGGGTTTTCTACTGTTACTCATACTCCTGTGTCACACATCTTAACCCAAATCTGGATCAGATTGAATGGTACGGGCGGTTTATAGATGACCAGCCATTATCTGGAAAGGTCCACAAGAAAATGTAGCACATTTTGTAGATTACATGAATTCAAATACTATGAATCTCAAGTTTACTTTTTCCCTTCAAAAACAGCAAAATTGTTCTTTTCTCCCCAGATTCCACTGACAGAGTGACACTACCTCGTGTGAGTATATTTACAAATATTCCCAAACCCTCCCCTGTACGTGACTGCTCCAGACTCACTGTAAACATCTCCTCCTGCCATCTCTGACCTTCACCTAACCCCATAGATAGCTCCCATTTAACCCCTTGTCATGCCGCCGTTGCGTTACATTGCATTCACTTCATTGCTCCTTGACTTTGGGACTTAAAAATACCGCTGTGGAAAACCCAACCCCAAACCCCCTTCACTCATTAATGGGCATACACAGTTGTTGGGTGTCAAGGCCACAGCGGCCGCATTTATTATAACAAAACATCATCATTAATCAATAACATTGCATAACATTACAATTTACATTAAATTCAACTAGCAAAGGGGTTCCGGGGGGCATCTAAATTGCCATCAAATCCGTTGTCATGAAGTCTCACTTGTCCCCAGCCGTATATGCGCCTGACCAGGGACCCAAAATGGAGACTTCCCCACCTCCTGAGATCCTTGCTCCCAGGAATTCACCATATCTCTGTTAAACAACTATTCGGGGGACTGGACACCCCCCGTGTTGCCAGCTCCCCCGTCTAAACACCTCCTTTTTGCCCACAAGAACCCCTCCTAAATCTGCCACGACACCGCGTGGGATGACCTCACACACGGCTGTCCCGCCAAACCTTCAACGCCTTCTCCACCCCTTCCTGTATTCCCAGTAACCATAAATCCAGGCCCACATCCGACAAGTGCAACCTATCCTCACGCAAGTACCCTCCTTTTCCTTCTTCCAATCCCGGGTGCCGTATCACAATGCCCCCTTTCCGTGCTATAAACCGCCCTATCGTTTTGTTAACCTTTACCCTAGCCTTATTTAAACTCTTCACTGACCGAGCCTGCCGCCACTTTGCCCTCGCCAGTATTGGAGACCAAACCGCTAACAAGCCAGGAAAGGAAACCAACAGCCGTAAAATATCTAATTTAATATCTCTCATTAATAACCATGAAGCTCTCAGCCCCATGTCATTCCCTCCCGCGTGAATGACTACCACATCCGGAGGTCTATCCATTCCCTCGTGAATTTCTGGCAATAATTTTGACCATAACATCCCCCGAACACCTATCCAGCGCACCTGCGCCTCAAACCTGGAAAAACCTAGCTGGCGTCTGGCCGCTCGTACATCCGCTCGCTGAGCTCCCCAGTACACATAAGAGTGACCGACGATCCAAATCAGACACGAAGGGGCACCTAAATCAAAGAAAAAACTGATAACATTGCACCGGGCACACCGACCTCTCCGTGCAAGCGGACAAACTTAACAGTTTACCCCTTCCCAGCTGGTCTGTCTTGGAATGGCGTATGCGACATTCCAAAATACTCCCCACCCTTGCCACATCTGATGCCATCAAACCCCCGGGTTGTTTCCTGTTAGGAGCCACAAGCTCGGAGATTCTAAATGCGCCGAAAAATGCAAGGGAAAAGGCTAATCTAAATAAACATACCTCATAAGCTGACCAACAAAGTGAACCCAACACCTTAGACAACTCCAGCAACACCGGAAAAGACACTGGTTTCCGCGCATCCCTCACCACACAAAGTTTTCTAAAGCCCCGCAATGCCTGTCTCACTGTGAACAATTTCGTAAAATCCTGCAATCCCCGATATTTAAACCAAAAGGCCACCGCTGATAAGCGGCGCGCCACTGTCGCTGCTGACCTACCATCGTTAAATGCCATCCCCAGCCACATCAGTAGACAGCACTCCCAATCCCCAGACTCCTTCATCTCACCCAGGGACTGAACCCAAGATTCCCATTCGCTCCACACTGCCAGATACGCATCCCAAGTTGCTGCACATACCGACCTTTGTACAAGAGCCCACCCAGCCGTCAAACCAGCTGCCATAGATGCTCCGGGCACAACTTCCCTTCCGCGTCTGCTTCCGGTGCCACCCCCGCCGGCATCCCTCAAACGCACTCCCCGCTCCGCTCCCCGAAATGGCATCCGCTATCACATTATGCACCCCCGGCACATGCACTGCTCTAAAATCGGCATTCAGAACTAAAACCTCAACAGCAGATGCCTCAACACACACTTCACTACCGACAGAATTGGCTGTCTGAGAGTTGATAGCCTGCACCACCACCCCAAGTTATCGCAGCAAAAACGCACCTTCTTATTCCTTGCTACCCCCTACCCCCAAACTTCAGTGGTCCACGCAATAGGGAATAGCTCTAACAACGCCGAGTTGGCAAAATCCTCTTTCCTCCACTCGTCTGCCAGCCCCAGCACACCACGTTGCCCCTGAAAATATATCCCGAAACCGCGGGATCCTGCCGCATCCGTAAATAACTCTAACTCATCACTCAAAACTGGGTCCCCCTGCACCACTGAACAGCCATTGAAATCCCGCAAGAAAACATCCCAAACTTTCAAATCGTCACGCAAATCCACTGACAGTGTCACGAAATGATCTGGCCTGCGCACGCCCGCCGTAGCCATAGCCAATCGCCTGCAAAAAATTCCTGCCCATTGGCATAATCCGACAAGCAAAGTTCAACCTGCCCAAAAGGGATTGCAGGTCCCGCAAACGTATTTTCCGGGACCTACAAGCCCTATGCACCGCCTCCCGCATTGTTTGCATCAATAACCCGCACACCCAAGACCCGGACGGCCTGATCAACAAAAAATCATCAAGGTAATGCAACACTGAATCCACCTGAAACTCCTTGCGCACCACCCATTCCACAAAACTACGAAACATTTCAAAATACGAACAAGAAATAGAACATCCCATGGGAAGACATAAATCCACAAAATACTGTCCCTCCCATTTGCAACCTAAAAACTTAAAACTGTCCGGATGAACCGGAAGCAGACGAAAAGCTGCCTCCACATACGTTTTCACCAACAACGCCCCCTTTCCATACCCCCTGACCCATCGCAACGCCGCATCAAATGACGTGTACGTATATAACTCTTCCGCTATCCCATCGTTCACTGATAACCCAGCCGGGTACGATAAGTGGTGTATAAGCCGAAATTAGTTTGGCTCCTTCTTCGGAACCACCCCTAACGGTGAAACCCTCAACCCCGGAATTGGGGGTACTTCAAAGGGGCCTGGCATTCTCCCCAAAGCAATTTCTTTTCCCAACTTTTCCCCCACCACCTCTGGATGAGCCAGAGCGGAAACCAAATTCTTTGGCTCCCGCACTTCCCCCTTCAAATCACACGGAATAGGGAAACCAGTATTAAACCCCTCCCATAAAACGTGCGCCGCTTCCCTGTTTGGGTACTCCCCGAGATACGGGAGCATCCTTAGTAGTTTCACCGGTGTCTCCCCTCTTCTGCTCAACTTTCCCGACTCTGTTCTTCCCCTTTCTAAAACAGCCTGAGAGACTATGTGCACCTCCACACCCTGAGCATTCATGACGGTACCGGCAGTCTGCCCCAAACTGACACACCACTTCATTAAATTGCCAGCAACACCCTTTTCCTGATTGAGTATTTCTGGCAGGTGGTGGGCTGAACCCCCCTGGGGATTCCCGAAAGGACAGACCCACCCGTGGCGTAGAAATAAGCCGCATCCACAGATTAATATCCTTATGTTCCCACTTTAATTCTGATCGCGTTGCTTTGCGCTGATGAAACTGTTCGTCATATCACAGCCATGAATTACCACCATAGACCCGATGGGCCTCCCCTATAGTCTCCTGATAACAGAATAAGCCCGTACAATTTTCCGGCGCTTTTTCCCCAATCACCGCCTCCAAAATCGAAAAAGCCTGCTGCCAGTTTGAGAAAGTCCGTGGTTTGAGACGATACCGCCGGCGCTCCTCCTCCTTCTTACTTTCTTCAGGCTTAAGGCAATCTAAATTAAACTTCTCTAATGGGAGCAGCGAGAAGATTTCCAAATACTCCCCTTTCCAAATGTGTTCCTTCACCTCCGGCTTCAAATGTTCCCCCAGCGGCCCCCCATAACTCACATAAACTTCCCCCTTTGCCCCATCTGCCAAATGTACATCATCTACCAGATTCCCCTCAACTATCGGTGCCGGCGCCTTCTCCGGCGCCACTGGCGCCACTACTGCCAAAGGCGAGACTACCGTCGGTGGCGATACAACTGTTGGTGGCGCAACTGCTGCTGGCGTCGTAGCCGCCGCTGGCTGTGCTACTGCCATTGGCAACGCCACTGCTGTTGCTGGCACCACTGCCGGCACCACAGCCCCAGCCCCCCCACACAGCCTCTCTCCTTGAACCCCAGACTGATCCCCACCTATGCCCTGCCCCCCCTGCCCGCCCCCTTGCTGCCATACTGTGACTGTTGACCCCACACCCGCAACCTGCCCCGCACCCAAAAACTGCTGCAAACTAACCAACAAGTTATTAAAACGCTCCTATGTCAGCTGTCCCACCCCCCCCCACTGAACCCGTGGATGCACCAGTGGTGACCTCACCTCACCTGGGCATAGCGTGCATCGGTATGTCTGTCCCGGTTCTGGATTCACGGTGCACTGGGCCGCCTGCGGCTGGACCCGCCTCCTGTTGCCGATCGTCGCCCCAGCGATCCGCTCCTGATCGCCGCTCACCCCTCCTGGTGTTCCTCTGGTGCCGTGCAGGAGCTGGAGTCCGGACCACCTCTGCTCCGCTGTCAGACTCGGCGTCCGCATCATCGTTGAAGTGACTGGGGGTGGGACTTCCGGTACCCGCCCCCGAAACGGGAAGTGCCATCGCCTGCTGCCTCTCCCAAGATGGCCGCCGGAGCCCCATTTCTGGTGACTCCGCGGCACGGTGGCCGATCCTCCTGCTCCCTGTCTGCCGGCCTTGCCCATCGGCCTGTACCGAGGGCGATATCGCTCTCCCCCTTCTCCGGACCACGGGAGCCTCTTCTCCATACCTCGATCCACTGCGCTGAGCACGGCTGCTGCTCGGGTCATCAGCAGGGGAGCCGGCCGTCTCCTGGGTGCCACGATCATGCCGCCGGGGGGCGGGGGAAGGTAATGGCTGGGCCCCCCGTGTCCCCGTCCCCTGCCGCACTGCTGGATTCCTCGGTGTCCTCCCTCCAGCCCCGGATGAGCGTCTCGAGGAGGAGGACGGAGAGTCCCTGCTGGGGCTCCTACGGCGACGCGGGAGACAGGGACTCAGCCTGGTTGGAGGGCGAGATCTTTTGCTCCTCCGTAGCAGCTCCTCACCGGCCACTGGTGCCGCTGGAACCCCCGCCAGGTGCTGCTCGATCCACCCTGGCCCATGCTGCTGGATCGCTGCCTGAACTCGCCTCATAATATCCTGGACATCAGCCATAGCTGCAGGTGAGAAAAATTGTTCTTCTCTCCCCAGATTCCAGTGACAGAGTGACACTACCTCGTGTCAGTATATTTACAAATATTCCCAAACCCTCCCCTGTACGTGACTGCTCCAGACTTATTGTAAACATCTCCCCCTCCCATCTCTGACCTTCACCTAACCCCATAGATAGCTCCCATTTAACACCTTGTCATGCTGCCATTGCGTTACATTGCATTCACTTCATTGCTCCTTACCTGTTGGTGAGCTGATCAGAGCAAAAAGAAATTGTTTGGATAAACTCACCTACAGGAAGGAACAGGATAAAATATGTAAAAATCTAAAAAAACTGAAAATATCCTGCTTGGATCTTGCAGAGAGCTAGTAAGATAGTATCTGATATAGAGATGAGCGAACACTAAAATGCTCGGGTACTCGTTATTCGAGATGTGCTGTGTATAGTAAATGTGCTGTGTGTAGTGTGTGTGCTGTGTATAGTGTGTGTAGTGTTTGTGCTGTGTGAAGTGTATGTGCTGTGTGTAGTGTGTGTTTTGTGGTGTGTGTATGCTGTGTGCTGTGTGTAGTGTGTGTAGTGTTTGTGCTGTGTATAGTGTATGTGCTATGTGTAGACTGTGTCCTGTGTGTACTGTGTGTGTAGTGTGTGTGCTGTGTGTGTGCTGTGTGTAGTGTGTGTGTGGTGTGTGTGTGGTGTGTGTAGTGTTTGTGCTGTGTGTAGTGTTTGTGCTGTGTGTAGTGTATGTGCTGTGTGTAGTGTATGTGTATGTGTTCTGTGTAGTGTGTGTCCTGTGTGTAGTGTGTGTGCTGTGTATGTGCGGTGTGTATAGTGTTTGTGCTGTGTGTAGTGTGTGTGCTGTGTATAGTGTGTGTTCTATGTGTTGTGTGTGTCCTGTGTGTGTGTGTGCTGTGTGTAGTGTGTGTGTGTGCTGTGTATAACGTGTGTTCTGTGTGTAGTGTGTGATCTGTGTATCGTGTGTGTGTGTGCTGTGTATAGTGTATGTGCTGTGTATAGTGTATGTGCTGTGTGTAGTGTGTGTGCTGTGTGGTGTGTTGTGTGTGTGCTGTGTATAGTGTTTGTGTTGTGTGTAATGTATGTGCTGTCTGTAGTGTGTGTCCTGTGTGTAGTGTTTGTGCTGTGTGCAGTATGTGTGCTGTGTGTAGTGTGTGTCCTGTGTGTAGTGTGTGTCCTGTGTGTAGTGTCTGTGCTGTGGGTAGTGTGTGTGCTGTCGGTACTGTGTGTGCTGTCTGTAGTGTGTGTTCTGTGCATAGTGTGTGTGCTGTATGTAGTGTGTGTCAGGTGTATGTGTGCTGTTTGTAGTGAGTGTGCGGAGTATGTGTGCTGTGTGTAGTGTGTGTGCTGTGGGTAGTGAGTGTGCGGAGTGTGTGGTGTGTGTGTAGTGTGTGGTGAGTGTGTGGTGTGAGTGTGCTTTGTATATTGTGTGTGTGAAGTGTATAGTGTGTGTGTGTTGTGTGTTGTGAGTGTACGGTGTGTGTGTGTACTATGTATAGTGTGCTGTGTATCGTGTGTGCTGTGTATCGTGTGTTTGTGTGCTGTGTATAGTGTGTGTGTTGTGTGTAGTGTGTGCTGTGTATAGTGTTTGTGCTGTGTGTAGTGTGCGTGGTGTGTGTAGTGTGTGTCCGGTGTGTGTGTGTTGTTTGTAGTGAGTGTGCGGAGTATGTGTGCTGTGTGTAGTGTGTGTGCTATGGGTAGTGAGTGCGTGTGTTTGTGTGTAGTGATTGTGCGATGTGTGTACAGGACCAGATTAAAGTTGGTGGGGACCCCTGGGCGCAAAATATGGTGGAGACCCCCATTGAATGCAGTCCAGACAGGGTATCCCGACGATTTCCGATTTACGCCGAATACCGCAGGGATTTTGGCGCACGCGATCGGATTTCAGCGCAATCGCACCGGGTTGCATTCAATAGCAATCGGGGGGGCATGGCCTTCGGAGAACCCGACGGATTCGTTAAAACCGGCGAACTTAAAAAAAAAAGTGTCGAATTCCACGCACTTACCTGCACCAAGTAATAGAAGGTGAACTCCGGTGAATTCCGACGGACTTCAGCACAGCAGTGACACCTGGTGGATATCGGCGCACGGACCTTAGTGAACCCCGGCAGAACCCGAATTAGCGTCGGAGCCCGCCGCTGGAACGCGACTGGACCGGGTGAGTAAATGTGCCACAATTTGTATAGCTGCAAATAGAGGTCTTTTGACCAAAAATAAAGAATATAAAATTTAACTTTTATTTCTATTTGTCTAATAGCGATTCAAAACTCAATCTGTAATTGTTGTTTGAAATCAATATACTGAATCAAGGCTATTATTAAAATCTTTACGTGATAGCGGAAGGTGAGTATTATTATATATCAGAAACGGGACCTTTGGAATGTAAACCCGTATAGTATGTGTGTGCAGGTTTCCTGCTATGCAGCTGACTGCTATTTGTATATCATAGCTCTCCTGACAGTCCTGGCTCTCCTGACAGTCTCCAAGATTAAAGGAGGATAACTGCCGTTGATCCTCTCTTCACTTGTGTTCACACATGCTCTCAAGGAGGGGGTATTTGTAGGAAACTTCAGGCATGCACATGCTCTCAAGGGAAGGGTATTTGTAGGAGATGACAGGCATACATATTGACATACACACACACATATATCTATCCTGGTATCCAAATGGTCTGTATACTCAAAGTTTA